>JAHIAM010008002.1:0-12998 GCA_021605205.1 Aegilops longissima | reverse complement strand
TTTTGCTACCATATTATAAGCCTTCCCAGCTCCACATACATCTACATCGTATGCTTGACTCTCCCCGTAATCGCCTCTATCCAAGCTTTGAGAGTTTTGACTACATTGGTTGCCGATCACCGCCGCTGCTGGGTAAGAACTGTAAGAATTTGAGATTTGCTTGACGGATTTGTGATCGCCCACCACACCACCACCACCACTTCCTAGTAGTCCGTCAATCATATTCTTGTGTGTTTCTATTGTCGCTAACCATGGCAGGATTACAAGTCGATTTAGACCGACCGGGAGAACATGACAAACAAAGCGCTACATGATAAGTTTCAACAAATGATGAGGGCAGGTGGACGATGTGCTAAATAGATTTGAAGAGGCCATGGAGAAGATAGATGGCATTGAGAAGGCGTCAAACAAAGCTCGATAACAAGTTTAATGAATTGCTCGCTGCCTACCACCACCACCACCGGCTGCACCTAACGCACCTCTACTACAACAACACGGACTACCTCCACATCGCGAAACAGCCCTCCGCCGAAGCTTCCTGTCCCCTTCACCGCCAAGCTGCCGGTGCTGCTGCTGATACTTCGTGGCTCCCGCCATGCGGGGGAGGATGATTATGTGAGAGCTTACGAGGATGAGGTTGATCAACATCGAACTACGCGCAACCACCAGCACCACAACCACCAGGTCGCCCACATGCAAATAATGGCAATGTTCGCTCCCCTTCAGTACGAGATCATGACCATCTCCCTAAACTGAAATTGAATATTCCACCATTTGAGGGTAGATATGTTCCTGATATATATCTTACTTGGGAGTTAGAAACTGAACAACGATTTACATGTTTACAATATCCCGAGGAGAGAGGTGTTCTCGCTGCTGTTTGTGCTTTCACTAGCTTTGCATGTGTTTGGTGGTCTAACATTGTAGATTATATCCTGCTCCAGCCTACTTGGGCTGCTTTGAAAACTGCTATGCGATCAAGGTTCCACCATATTATCAGCGTGAATTACTTCAAAATTGCAGCGCTTAAGACAAGGAAAAATTCGTAGAAGAATATTATCGAATTACAAACTGGCTTGATTAGATGTGGTATTGTTGAGGAGAATGAAGCTATGCTTGCACGCTTTCGGGTGGATTAAATAGAGATTCAGACCATTCTAGACTACAAGGATTATAATAATATCACTCGATTATTCCATCTTGCTTGTAAAGCTGAACGTGAAGTGCAGGATCGATGTGCCTTGGCGCGACTAACTTTTCTCGCAGGTCGACCTTCATCATGGACACCACGGCATCATCTACTTCCACACGCTCTACTACACCGACACCTCCGCCGGCTGCCACCTCCAACCGTGATACAAGAAAGGTGCACAACCACCACTATCCGCCAAGAGTACACCGCTGGCCTACACAGAGCTCTTCTTCTTCCATGGCGTCAACAGGCACACAAGTGATATTATTTGTCGTCGCTGTAAGGGAAGAGGACATTTTATGAGAGAATGCCAATCTCAGCGCAGTGATGATTGCTACCGAGGATGGTGGGTATGAGTCTTAGTGACTATGATGAAGAGACTTTGGCTCTTATTACACATGAAGAACACGGTGGAGATGATTCTGATCCCGAGACACAATACATGGCTGTCAAGATGCCGATGTATGAATGTTTAGTTGCTCAACGTGTTTTGAGTGTGCAGGTTACACAAGCTGAGCAAAATCAGAGGCATAACTTGTTCCATACAAAGGAGTTGTGAAGGAACGTTCTATTCGCATCATCATAGATGGAGGGAGCTGCAACAACTTGGCTAGCATGGATATGGTGGAGAAGCTTTCTCTCACCACAAGACCACATCCACATCCTTACTACATCCAATGGTTCAACAACAGCGGCAAGGTTAAGGTAACACGCATCGCTCGTGTGCATTTTAGTATCTCTACATATGCTGATTATGTTGATTGTGATGTGGTACCTATGCAAGCATGTTCCTTATTACTTGGTAGACCATGGCAATTTGATAAAATTTCTGTACACCATGGTAGAAACAATCAAGATACTCTTGTTCACAAGGATAAAAATATTACTTTGCTTCCTATGACTCCTGATTCCATTTTGAAAGATGATATTAATAGAGCTAATAAAGCAAAACAGAGAAAAATAAGAGTGAAAATCAGATTGTGGCAAAAGAATTTGAGCAACAAATGAAGCCTAATAATAAACCATCTAATGTTGCTTCTGAAATTAAACTGAAAAGTGCATGTTTATTTGCCACCAAATCTGATATTGATGAGCTAGATTCTAGCAAATCTGTTTGCTATGCTTTTGTGTGCAAAGAGGCATTATTTTCATTCGAGGACGGTTTTCCTCTTTGCCCCCGCCGTCACTAACATTTTGCAGAGTTCGCCGACGCCTTCCCACAAGACGCAAGCACCGGATTACCACCTATTCGAGGGATTGAGCATCAAATTGACTTAATTCCCGTGCATCGCTACCCAACCGCCGCACCATACCGCATCAATCCAGAGGAGACGAAGGAGATTATGCGCCAAGCACAGAGCTGCTCGACAAAGGTTATATACGCCAATCTCTTAGTCCTTGTGTTGTTCCTATTATACTAGTGCCTAAAAAGGATGGTACGTCATGTATGTGTGTTGATTGTAGAGGCATTAATAATATTACTATTCGTTATCGCCATCCTATTCCTAGGCTAGATGATATGCTTGATGAATTGAGTGGCTCTACAATATTCTCCAAAGTTGATTTATGAGTGGATACCATCAAATTCGTATGAAATTGGGAGATGAATGGAAAACAGCATTTAAAACTAAGTTTGGATTATATGAGTGGTTAGTCATGCCTTTGGGTTAACTAATGCACCTAGTACTTTCATGAGATTAATGAACGAAGTTTTACGTGCTTTCATTGGACGATTTGTGGTAGTTTACTTTGATGATATACTGATTTATAGCAAATCATTGGAAGAACATTTGGAACATTTACGTGTTGTTTTTAATGCTCTACGTGATGCACGCTTGTTTGGTAACCTTGGGAAGTGCACCTTTGCACCGAATCGAGTATCTTTTCTTGGCTATGTTGTTACTCCACAGGAATTGAAGTTGATAAAGCCAAGATTGAAGCTATTGAGAGTTGGCCGCAGCCCAAAACGGTCACACAAGTGAGGAGTTTTCTTGGACTCGCTGGTTTCTATAGGCGCTTCAGAGAGACTTTAGCACCATTGCTACACCTCTCAATGAGCTTACAAAGAAGGATGTGCCTTTTGTTTGGGGTACCGCATGTGAAGAAGCCTTCACGGTATTGAAAGATAAGTTGACACATGCCCTTTACTCCAACTTCCCGACTTTAATAAGACTTTTGAGCTTGAATGTGATGCTAGTGGAATTGGATTAGAGGTGTGTTATTACAAGATGGCAAACCTGTTGCATACTTTTCTAAAAATTGAGGGCCTAGTCTGAACTATTCTACTTATGACAAAGAATTATATGCTCTTGTTCGGACTTTAGAGACATGGCAACATTATTTATGGCCCAAAGAATTTGTTATACATTCTGATCATGAATCTTTGAAACATATTAAAAGTCAAGCTAAACTGAATCGTAGACATGCTAAATGGGTTGAATTCATTGAGACTTTCCTTATGTCATTAAACACAAGAAGGGTAAAGAAAATGTTATTGCCGATGCTTTGTCTCGTCAGCTATACTATGCTTTCACAACTTGACTTCAAAATATTTGGTTTGGAGACCATCAAAGATCAATATGTGCATGATGCTGATTTTAAAGATGTAATGCAGAATTGTAAAGAAGGAAGAACATGGAACAAGTTCGTTATTAATGATGGTTTTGTGTTCCGTATAACAAGCTATGCATTCCTCGCTAGCTCTGCTCGCCTTTTGTTGTTGCAGGAGGCGATGGAGGAGGATTAATGGGACACTTTGGCCAAGAAGACGGAGGATATACTTGCTACACATTTCTTTTGGCCAAAGATGAGACGGATGTTGAGCGCTTTGTTGCTCGCTGCACTACATGTCAAAAAGCTAAGTCACGACTCAATCCTCATGGTTTATATATGCCTTTGCCTGCGCTTAGTGTTCCTTGGGAGGATATATCTATGGACTTTGTTTTAGGTTTACCTCGAACAAAGAAGGGAGGGATAGCATATTTGTTGTCGTGGATAGATTCTCAAAATGGCACACTTTATACCATGTCATAAAAGCGATGATGCTGTTAATGTTGCTGATTTGTTCTTTCGTGAAATTATTCGCTTGCATGGTGTGCCAAATACTATTGTTTCAGATCGTGATACTAAATTTCTTAGCCACTTTTGGAGATGTTTATGGGCTAAGTTGGGGACTAAACTGCTTTTAGTACTACTTGTCACCCCCAAACCGATGGATAAACTGAAGTAGTCAATAGAACATTGTCTACTATGCTTAGGGCTGTTTTGAAGAATAATAAGAAAATGTGGGAAGAATGCTTGCCTCATATTGAATTTGCTTATAATCGCTCATTGCATTCTACAACTAAGATGTGCCCTTTTGAAATTGTGTATGGCTTCCTACCGTGCACCTATTGATTTGTTGCCTCTTCCATCTTCGGAGAAGGTTAATTTTGATGCTAAAGAACGTGCTGAATTGATTTTAAAATGCATGAGATAACTAAGGAAAACATTGAGCGATGAATGCTAAATATAAACTTGCTGGAGATAAGGGTAGAAAACATGTTGTCTTTGCACCGGAGATCTTGTTTGGTTACATTTATGTAAGGATAGGTTTCTAATTTGCGCAAATCAAAGCTAATGCCACGTGTCGATGGTCCATTTAAGGTGTTAGAGAAAATAAATGATAAGCTGCCTCGCAGATTTTGGGGTTAGTCCCACTTTTAACATTGCAGATTTGAAGCCTTATTTGGGTGAGGAATATGAGCTCGTCGAGGACTCACTTCATTTCAAGAAGGGAGGATGATGAGGACATCAATACCATTGTTACACCCACAGCCCCTACTGCTACATATAATCGGACCAATTACTAGAGCTCACAGACGCCAATTAAATTATCGTGTACTTTCGCTTCTTGGTAATGATTCTAATGTTCATGAGAATATGATGCTGCTTAAATTGGATACATTTGTTTTGCTTACAAATGAAGGCCCTAGCTTGGAGAAGGATGGACATTGAGCAAGAACAAGCATGGAGATAATGCCATGCTAAGGGGAACAAGAACGGAGTTACAAGTGATGATTTCAGGACTTTGAAGCCACCATAATGGTGCATGAAGCCTTGGACGAAATATACAAGATGCTACTTCATAAATGTCGCCCCGAGGCTATTCTAGGTGCTGCGTCACCTTATTAGTGGGCCAGGCCCATGTAATTTCGAAATACTTAAGTATAGGCTGTTTTGGAGTCCAGATGTGGGGAACAAGAGTTAGGGTTGATTTCGACCCTCCACCAAGGGCCACGAAATTCCTCTTCCTCCATATATACAGCCCTTAGGGCACCGCTTAGACCTTGGGTTTTGTTTAGATTAAAAGTTCACCATAGCTGCAACTTCACAGATTTCGCTTGTGTTCAACGACTGCATAAAGGCGCCACAGTAACCCCACCTTGATCAATAAAGCTTTCATCTTATATTCGCAATATCCAGATTGCAATCTCAGCTTCTTGCTTGTTCTTCGCTTGCTCGCAGGAAACAGCCCTCGTGGTCGTTGATCGTGTTCGCGCGGTCAATAACCCTGAAGTTGGTTTAGCGATTGCTAAGGCGCGACGCCTCGCGACGCTCAGAGTCGGATCGCCAAGGTCGACTTCTACGTAAACGATAGCCACCATCTCATCGAAACATCGACACCTTTGCCTCTATCACACTTGGCTACTTCTCCTGAGATCAGGACCTCACGGAGAAGATCCCTGCCGGATTCAAGACCCCCATCTAGGGTGGACCCATCAAGACCTCCTCTCGAGAAGAACGGCTACTCGTGTATCCTTACCTTTGTTGATCTCGAATCTTGTATCACTCTATGCATTCGATAATCTAGCACTTGTGTGATTGGTTTCTTGTCGGTTGAGTGAATTCTCTCGCTTTTCCCGTGTTTCCTCTTGTTCTTCCGCTGCTCTTCGTGTTCCTCGAGGGATCCCTCAAACGTGAAAGATCGCCCACATAGGGTTCCGCCTACATCCTATGGTATCAAGAGCCACGTTGATCACGCTTTTGGAGCCCCTACCCTCTTTTTTCTAGCTTGATTTTGTTGTGTTCTTGCCTAAATCCGAAAATCCCCACCAAAAATAGCCCCAAAATTTTTGTGATTTGTTAGTGTGATGATGTTTTGTTGATTTTGATCCATGGATTTGCTTGGTTTCGAGTGGATCTAGCATTTCAAGTTTCCCATCTTTCATCCACGAAATCTCTTCAATTTTGACCCCAAAATCCCAAAATTCCGCCCAAAATCGCGGCCCCGGATCTCAATTTTCGAGTTGATTTCACCCACCGGACGACCGGAGTTTTACGGACGTCCGAGCCCTCGAACGACCGGACGTCCGACCTTTTCCGGACGACCGAACCCCTAACCTGAACTGAATTTACGGATGTCCGACCATTTCCGGACGTCCGTAACTCTGTAGTTTCAGACTTCGCTGATTCTTGTTTCGCCAGAATTAATTCATCCGAACTCCGATTTTGACGTTTTAGCTCGCTTTTGAAGCTCTTGACATCCCCTTCCCACAAAAATACCACCAACACAATTTGACTCCATCAAATTTTTGAAAATTTGGCAAGTTTGCCTAGGCCTTCCACCATATCATCTGTGATAGCCACCACCGACTTCCGCAACCTAACCAATTTTGTTCCCCATAGCATTTGAGGTTGTTTGAGTAGTGATTCGAGTCTCCTAAGGTGTTTCGCTACTTAGGACGATTGCTTCTTCATCAATCACTACCACCACTTCCACATAACCTGCCCACCATACACTTCCGACAACCCAACTTAACCCAATTGTTGACCGAGCTTTTTCGAGTTGTGGCTTGTGTCTCCTAAGGTGTTTTGCTACTTGGGGACGACGACTTCAACTCCGACACGTATAACCCATCATTTCACTTCCACATCGCCAAGTGCAAACCACCACCGCTTCCGCTACCACCATTTGACATTTGTCCTTGAGATTTTGAGTTCATGGTTTTTCCGCTTCCTAAGGTGTTTCGCCACTTAGGACGAAGTTTCCATCATCTTGGTATCTACATCAAGAACACCGCCACTCATCATTGCAAAGGACGGTAACCTCGATTTACACCATTGTATATTCCCTTGCAAATTGCATTGATAACCCCTAGCCCATTTTATGCTATTTGCCTATCGAGACTAGCCATTTGAGTATTGCCGCAACGTTACTTGTGCACATTAGTGATCTACACCATCCATTGCATACATACCATATCATCTTGGTATCATCATATCATCCATTGTGTCACAATATCGTTCCCGACATACACAATAGCTATATTGGTTTGTGCATTGTGCAAAAGTGGCCATAGAAAAAAGAGAATAAGCTTTTAAGCAAAGAAAAGAGTGAGCAAAGAGCTTGTAAGCAATAGCCATAGCATCAAATATATCATATGATATCATACTTGATCATCTTGGATCATTGTGTGAGAAACACCAGAACCATACATACATAGCATACTTGGGATAGAGAGTTTATCCATTTTGCATCTTATAGGTTGTGCACAAGTGTCGATCCGCCTATTGAGCAATCGTAAGCTGCTCTCTTGAGTTGTGCAACACGAGCGCTTTTGGTGGATTCCACATTTTGAGCTCATTCCTTGGTTGCACGGCCCCATTTATCTATCCGTGTGTGTGTGTTTCCGCAGCCACATATTGCTATTGGTCCATTTGTTTCACTTGTGAATTTGTGAATCTCTTCAACATTATTGACTCTTGCTAACATTTTGCATTAAATTTTTGTGCCACTATCCTCACCGAGCTCCTCCATAAGCTTTACTTGTGTAGGTGTGAGAACCGACAAGGATTGGTACCAATAGTGCTATTTCATTGTCCGTGATTTGAGTGAACTTGATTCATTTTCAACATCGGTCAAGGTACATTGGTATAAGTTCTTCTCTTTCTCCCACTCATATTTGCTCGAGTCTTGTGATGGATAGGCAAGGCATTTCACCTTCGGTCTACAACAACAACGACGAGTTCGATGCCATGGAAAACAACTACGACGCCAAGATGCAAGCTCAAATGGAGGAGATCAAAGCCCTCATCAAGTCCTACAAGCGATCTTCCTCATCTTTGAGAAGACGCCAAGACCACATGCTTCCGCATACCATCTCCGCAAGATCACATCGGCATCGACACCATCACCACCAAGAACGTGAAGGTCAAGAGCTCAACATCAACAACCGCCAACGACTTCACCATCTCCCTTGGCATCTTCGCCAAGCGATTTGATGATAGGACGGAACCACACGACGATCTTTCACGTTGAGCGGATCCTACGGGAATCATTAAGAACGAGCGAAGAACACGAAGAAATCACGGAGGAACGAGGAAAACACTCAACCAACAAGGAATCGGTCACACAAATGCTAGATCAAAGAACACAAAGGGAGATACATGATTCAAGGTCGATAAAGGACGATACAAACGTAGCCGCTTTTCTCCGTGAGGAGGTCTTGAATCCAAGGTGGATCTTCTCCAAGAGGGGCCTCGCCTCTCGTGGAGTAGATCCGTATGGATGCAAGACTTCCTTTGCGGAGAAGACCATCATCAAGACCTCTCACGGAGAAGAACGGCTACCGCTTGTATCGCCCTTTGTCGACCTTTGAATCATGTATCTCCCTTTGTGTTCTTTGATCTAGCATTTGTGTGACCGATTCCTTGTTGGTTGAGTGTTTTCCTCGCTCCTCCCCGTGATTTCCTCGTGTTCTTCCGCCGTTTCGTGATTCCCCTGTAGGATCCGCCCCAACGTGAAAGATCGCCCACGAGGGTTCCGCCTACATCATCTATGGTATCGAGCTTAGGTTGATCACGCTTTTGGAGCCCCTACCCTCTTTTTCTAGCTTGATTTTGTTGATTTCGTCCTAAATCCGAAAATCCCCACCAAAATAGCCCCAAAATCACCACTTTCCGCCCCAAAATCACGCCCCTATCCGGATTTGCGAAAATCCCACACGAGCGGTATTATCGCTTCTTCCAAGCGGTACTACCGCTTAGCACCTCCAAGCGGTACTACCTTCTTCCAAGCGGCACTACCGCCTCCCAGAGCCAGATTTTGCGAAAATCCCGACACGAGCGGTACTATCACTGCTCCAAGCGGTATTATCATACGAGCGGTACTACCGCTCCCCAAATGGTACTACTGCCCTAGCCAGCTTCAGCCTTCCGACTTTCACCGCTTCGCCATAACTAATTCATCCGAGTCCGATTTTGACGTTTTAGCTCGCTTTGAAGCTATTGACATCCCCTTCCAATAAAAATACTACCATCACCATTTGACTCCATCAAAATTTGTGAAATTTGGCATCTTTTGCCTAGGGCTTCCGCCACATCGTCTGTGATAACCACCACCGACTTCCGCAACCTAACCAATTTTGTTCCCCATAGCATTAGTGGTTGTTTGAGTAGTGATTCGAGTCTCCTAAGGTGTTTCGCCACTTAGGACGATTGCTTCTTCATCAACCACCACCACCACTTCCACATAACCTTGCCCACCATACACTTCCGACAACCCAACTTAACCCAATTGTTGATTGAGCTTTTTCGAGTTGTGGCTTGTGTCTCCTAAGGTGTTTCGCCACTTAGGACGGCAACTTCAACTCCGCACGTGTATAGCCCATCATTCCACTTCCGCATTGCCAAGTGCAAACCACCACCGCATTCCCGCTACCACCATTTTGACATTTGACGCTTGAGATTTTGAGTTCGCGGTTTTTCCGCTTCCTAAGGTGTTTCGCCACTTAGGACGAGTCTCCATCATCTTGGTATCTACATCAAGAACACCGCCACTCATCATCGCCAAGGACGGTAACCTCCATATCATATTGGTATCATGGTATCCCTCCTTTGTATATTCCCTTGCCATTGCATTGTTAACCCCTAGCCTTACTTTTATGCATTTGCCTATCGAGACTAGCCATTTGAGTATTGCCGCAACGCTATTTGTGCACATTAGTGATCTACACCATCCATTGCATACATACCATATCATCTTGGTATCATCATATCATCTTGTGTCACAAGTTTGTTCCCGTGATACACACAATTGCTATCTTGGTTTGTGCATTGTGCAAAGTGGCCATAAAAAAAGAAGAAATAAAGCTTTTACAAAAGAGAGAAAGAGCAAAGAAGCTTGTAAGCAAGTGCCATAGCATCAAACAACATTGCATATAAGATTATCATATCCCATCATCTTGGATCATCTTGAGAGAAACACCGGAACCATACATACATAGCATACTTGGGATAGAAGTTTATCCATTTTGCATCTTATAGGTTGTGCACAAGTGTCGATCCGCCTATCGAGCAATCGTATAGCGCCTCCCTTGAGTTGTGCAACACGAAGCTTCCGTGGATTCCACATTTTGTGCTCATTCCTTGGTTGCACGACCCCATTTATCTATACGTGTGTGTTTCCGTGCCATTCTTTGCTATTGGTCCATTTGTTTCACTTATGTAATTTGTGAATCTCTTTCAACATTATTGACTCTTGCTAACATTTTGCATTAAATTTTGTGCCACTATCCTCACCGAGCTCCTCCATAAGCTTTACTTGTGTAGGTGTGAGAACCGACAAGGATTGGTACCAATAGTGCTATTTCATTGTCCGCATTTGAGTGAACTTGATTCATTGTCAACATCGGTCAAGGTACATTGGTATAAGTTCTTCTCTTTCTCCCACTCATATTTGCTCGAGTCTTGTGATGGATAGGCAAGGCATTTCATCTCCTGTCTCTTCGACAACAACGACGGCGGGAACAACTACATCACCAAAGCGAAGATGCTCCATAAGCGTTAAATGCACGAGTCCCAACAAGCCCTACTTCATGCCAAGTCTAAGCTTCATAAGCACAAGAGAAGACCGAAGAGATTCCAGCACCACCAAGACGGCTTACTGCTACATCAACCACTTCGCATCTTCGCCAAGTGTTCTCAAGGCATCTTCGCTTTTGACGCATTTCCAGATCTTCGCTTCACTTCCCACGGGTACGCCTTCACATCGACTTCATCAAGTCCAAGGCGCATCACCATTTAGCGAAGGGCTTACACTTCCATTTTCTAAGCCCCTCAAGGAAGATGGCCGAAGCATGGGACATTCCCTCTGGTCATGGAGACGAGCCATGAGGTGCCACATCATATGGGCCTCCAACACCAAGACGGTGACAAGATAAGTCGAGCAAGGGCCATCCCTTCGACCACGGGCGACAGAGCGCGAACCTCTTCAACAACATGAAGACGATGCCCACATTGGATTCATACTCCGAAGTCAAGCTGCCACACCTCACAAGATGGAGACATTTGCACCTACATCTCTCCCAAGACCACATATGTCGAGATGCCCAATTGCTATGTGAGGAGAGCCACCACCACATGAGTGACATGAGTGACTACACCATACGTGACATTGAGAGCATTTCCATGAGAGGATGAGGTGACCACCACTAGCCCCACACATGAGAGCATGCCACACATCCTATGTGAGGTTGAGCGCCATTTGAGTGACTCCACCCACCATACGCAGTGAGAGCATCCTGAGGGAGTGAGTGAGCCACAACACTTAGTGAGTGAGGTAGCTGACACGCACATGAGGCCACTATGATTTCTAACGACTTAACCTCTACTCCTAGTGTGTTTTCTTCTCTTGGTGCTAGGTCTCCTACATGACGACATGCCTATCTCCTCATTGTGTCCATCCCTACATTGGAGACGACGAGGGCCATGGTGGACGATGATACACCCCCACATGGTTCCACATCAAGACTAAGATGACAACGTAATGGATCTTCAACACCTCACCTATAAATACATGAGCGATGCTCCAAAGGTAACATAGGTGATGGTGCTTCCCTTCATTCTCCATTAGTGGACTCTCTTACCATCGATTGCTCCCATGATGCTTCGACTCCACCTATTACTACACATGCTTCATGCTAGTGAAACTTCTTCATGTCTCTGACTTACCTATTTATGATGAATATGATGATGAGCATGTTGAGTTGCCTAGTTGTGATGCTATGCTCATAGGATATCTTGTGAAAATTCTATTGGTCACTTCATGTTTGACAATCCATTGAATTTGTCATATATATGAGTGAGATTCTCCCATATTGCATTATTTCAATCTCAACATAGTAACTATGCATGCCCCATTAAAATAAATCCCATTTGCACTTATGGCATAGATGACGAGATGATGGTCATTGGCCTTGCTTCTCTTGTGATGATATTGCCTTTACAATATTTATGCAATACATCTAATATTCCATGCCATGATCACATTGTTCCAAATACGCATTGTTTTGGATGTTGTCAATATTCTCCATGTGATGTTGTTACTCATGCTCATGAGGAGACCCCATAGTTTCCTCATACATATTTGGAGATTTTGATTCATCCCATCCTTTGCATGATTCCCATAATTATGCGCACCATATGCATTCCATGAATAACAATGCTCTAGATATTTCTCATGATGCATTACACAATTTGAGTTCCATTATGCTATACATAACAACAAACCTATCATGATGGATGACATGTTTCTATATCACGATCTCATTTATTTGAGCATTGATATTTTGTGCTAACCGACACATGCACGCACATCATGATGGATGATGTACATATACCATGCACACACAATTTTCTCTTTGCCTTTGTTTTGTGTAGGTACTTTATGAACACTCGTCAACCTCACAATCCCATGAGTTGATTTAAACGAGCTCTTGAGAGCAACGATGACTTGGGATCCCGTGGACTATCCTTACCACCGCTC
>JAHIAM010007999.1:0-13998 GCA_021605205.1 Aegilops longissima | reverse complement strand
GGCCGGAGGGGACCAAGGGACCCAGGGGGGAAGTGCCACCAAGGCGGCACGGCCGAGCCGGACGCCGACGAGGGAGGGAGAGAGGAGGTCGAGCTCACGGGGTATGCGTGGGTCTCGGCAGCCAGGCGAGGGAGCCGGGCAGGCCGGGCGGGAGGGGGCCGGGAGGCACGCCGGCCAGGGGGAGGGGCCGGGCGCCGAGGTCCGGCTCGCCTCGGGGGGCGGAGGAGAGGGAGGGCGCCCCAAGGGCGTGGAGGAGGAGGGAGGCGAGAGGCGGGGGGCGTGGGGAACGACGGCGGGGGGGGGTTGACGGGGAGACGGTCGGAGCACTCGACCCGATCCCGATTGATCGGGAGAGGAGGTGGGCGACGGGGAGAGAGAGGGAGCGGCTAGGGAGCTGTGTTCTCGATGGGGGTTCTAGTGGGGGTGTGGCCTGGCCGGGCCGGTGGCTCAAAGGGGCTGGCCCAGGGAGGGGGGGAGAGATGGGCCAAGGAGGGAGTGGGGAGGGGGGGCCGGCTGGCTGGGCCGGTGGGGGTTTATCCCCCTCCCAGTTTTATTTTTCTTTTTATCTTTTTTTTTTGACAGCAACGAAACCACGATTAGAAACTTAGGTTTACTGTTGCAAACCATCCGGCGCATAAATCTCCTCCATTACAAGAAATCTCGCCCCAGATTTAGGAGGTAGAAGGAAAGAGTGCGGATATTCATCTCAGAGACGATCTCGCTCCTGTGTGGCTTCATCTTCAGAGTGATTCACCATCGACTTTGAGGAATTTGATCGCCTGACGACGTGCGGCGCTCAGCTTGGTCGAGAATGCGGACCGGATGCTCTTTATAGGAGAGGTCCTGCTTGCACCGAAAGCACTTCATGGTCCACCGCTCGGATTGGGTCCTTGAAGCAGCGCCGGAGTTGGGACACGGGAACACATCGTGAACCCGAGAAAGGTTCACGGAAGCTCCAGCTGATAAGCCACTTTTCCACGCCTTTCCGAACAGTGAAAGGGCCAATATAGCGAGGAGCTAGCTTGCCCTTGATTCCGGCGGTGAGCACCTTCATTGGTGTAACGCGAAGATGGGCCTTTTCGCCAAAGTTGATAGACCATGTCTTGTGATGACGGTCATAATTACTCTTTTGACGCGATCGAGCAGTCTTGAGATTCTCGCGAATAATGCGGACTTGTTCTTCGCATGTTGATAATATCCGACCAAGAGTGGACGCTCCCAGCCTCACCAGTTCGTAGGGGTTCGCACTTTCGCCCATATAACACTTCAAGGGGGCCATCTTCGCACTAGCTTGAAAGCTATTATTATAAGAGAACTCAGCATACGGGAGAGATTCTCCCATTTCTTGCCAATGAGATTTACACAAGCTCAAGCATGTCTTCAGAATTTGGTTGACACGCTCAACTTGCCCTTGAGATCATGGATGAAAAGCAAGATCGAAAGATAAATGAGTCCCCATAGCTTCTGAAAACTTGCCCGTAATCTTGAAGTGAATAAGCTGCCACGGTCCGAACTGACAACCAAAGGAATACCGTGAAGTGAAACAATTCTCGACATATAGAGCGCTGCCACTGGCTAGCAAAGGATCGCTTTTCGACCGCCGTAAAATGTGCAACTTTAGAAAGCCGTCAATGACGACAAGAATAGCATCATTACCTTTCTCGCGATTTGGGAAATCCAGGACGAAGTCCATTTCAACATGGTCCCATTTCCATTCGGGAATAGAGATAGGCTGCAGAGTTCCAGAGGCCTTTGATGTTCTGCTTTGATACGACGGCAAACGCCACACTCGTAAACATAGCGAGCAATGTCCTGCTTCATATTAGACCACCGTAATCTCTCGATTTAATGTCTTGATACATCTTGGTACCGCCAGTGGTGGATACATAGAGGCGATCATGAGCTTCTTGCATAACCTTCTCGAGTCATATCCAGGTTGTCCTGCTTGCAAGGTACCACTAGGC
Organism: Aegilops longissima; assembly: GCA_021605205.1. Taxonomy (NCBI): domain Eukaryota; kingdom Viridiplantae; phylum Streptophyta; class Magnoliopsida; order Poales; family Poaceae; genus Aegilops; species Aegilops longissima. The sequence continues at coordinate 12,034 of JAHIAM010007999.1, read as the reverse complement.
GGCCTTTGAAGTACAAGGCGCCATCATCAGAATAGTGAAGGATGAGGGATTTCATCGACGCCTTGTTTAAGCTTGTAGACCTCAGAGTCGATCCCTGCATTGTCTTTATGGTGCCCAAGAGATCGGGTTCAACAGCCAGGTAAAGAGGGATCCTCGGGGAACAACACGGAGATTCATCTTATGAACTCCGGAGGGGGGGAGCGAAAAATCCCGAGGAACAATATGGAGGTTCAGCCTGCTGAATTCTTCAACAAGTGAGGGCTGAACTTTGTGAACTCAAGGTGGTTGCAGAAGACTTATGGCTCAAAGCATCAGCCATCACATTGGCCTTGCTCGGCGATAGGAAATTCCCAAATCAAAGTCTCGCAATAGTTCCATCCATCTCGCCGACGGAGGTTCAGGTCTGGCTGAGTAAACAGATACTTCAGACTTTGGTGGTCAGTAGATCTCGCAACGACACCGAGAAGGTAATGTCGCCATCGCTTAGCGCATGAATGACAGCAGAAGTTCGAGGTCGTGAACTGGGTAGTTCTCCTCGTGAGGGCGAATCGCCGAGAGGCATAAGCAACCACTTTGCGCCTTGCATTAGGACACCGCCTAATCCTTGACGAGAAGCGCCGCAGTAGAATGACGAAGTCCTTCTTAGTATCGGAGGAGCTAGCATCGGGCAGTTGTCACTTGTCCTTGAGTTCCTCGGAAACTTTCCGACACTTATCTCGCCCATTGAACTTGACGCTTTATGCAATAGATTAGTCGAGGTTCGGCAATCTTGGAGAAGTTCTCACTAATCGACGGCAATAGCTGGCGTGACCGAGAAAACTTCGACTTGCTTAACGCTCTTCGAGGAGTCCAATCGAGAATAGCCTGAACTCGCTCAGGGTTGACGGCAATACCATCCTTAGAAATGACATGCCCAAGATAGGTTACTTCGAAGCCGTAATTCACATTTGGAGAACTTGGCATAGAGTTGATGCTCTCGTAGCTTTTCCAAAGACAAGACTAAGATGTTCAGATGTTCTTCTTCATTCTTGAATAGATCAGATATCATCCAGATAAACCACGCATTTAACTTGTCGAGGTAATCCATGAATATATAGTTCATCAAAGAGAGAAGGTGGCTGGAGCATTGGTTGCCGAAGACATGACGGTGTACTCGTGATGAACCATAGCGAGTCACAAATGCGGTCTTGGGGATATCCTCCTCGCTAACACGGATCTGGTGGTAACCCAACCTCAAGTCGAAGTTTCGAGAACACCGACGAACCAGCCAGCTGATCATAAAGATCATTGATCCGAGGAAGAGGATACTTATTCTGAATGGTAGCTTGATTTATAGGACGGTAGTCTTGAACCAATCGGTTTGTCCCATCCTTCTTCTTGACAAGAGAGAAGGTGCTCCCAAGGAGAGCAACTTGGGCGGATGAAACCACTTTGAAGAGATTTGTCGATTTCTCCTTTAGCTCAAGGAGTTCATGCGCGCGGCATCTTGTAGGGACGCTGGCTATAGGAGTGGTGCCTGGTTTCAAGTCGATGACGAATTCGACAGCCCTAGCAGGGGAACCTCGTAGTTCTTCAGAAAGACGCCTTGGAAATCGTGACACGACAGAATGTTTTCAATTCCTCGAGGGTGCGCGCTCAATGCATTCAATGCATAGAGCCTTGCCTCGCATTTTGAACCGATTTAGCATTGTAGCTACGATTTCATCGTAAGGGTGCAGCAGATGGACGGTCTTAGTGGCGCAAACGATTGTCGCCAGATGGGCTTTCAACCAATCCATCCCCAAAATGAGGTCAATGCTACAAGACTTTAGCACGATAGGAGAGACAAGGAATTCCATTCCTTCGATTTCAACGGGACGCTGCTGCAAATCATAGAAGTCCGACATTGGCCCGCTGGGGTGTGTACTAATAGTGAAGCATTCATGTTCGCTTAAGGCCATGCATGAATGCAAAATCTTCGACATGAATGAATGTGATGCTCCTGAATCAATAAAACAGATGCAGTACTGAATTTACGAGAAGGGTACCCATCACAAGAGCAGGCTGGTCTTGAGCTTCATTCAGTTCAACGTGGTTGGCCCGAGCTTTCCCATAAGACTTGCCTGCTGTTGTTGCGGTTCGTTGTTTCCACGGCCAGTTGCCGAAGGGCCAGCTGATTCTGGCTCGTTGCATTCTCTAGCACGGTGCCTCGCTGTCCGCACTCAAGCACAAGCCATTATTGGGAGGAACAGAGCTTGGGGTGGCGGAGCTGGAAGCTTCGCTGCTTAGTTGTAGGCGCACGAGGTGTAGCATAGTTCTCTTCAAGCGATGCATTGGGATGGTACATGCTATTGGGAATCCATATCTTGCGCTTCGTGAGGACGGGCCCAAGATGAGCCGGTGTCACGGTTATGCCTCGTTAGAGCTCGTATTCTCGCAGCACAGTTTCGACATTGATAGCTTTATTCACCAAGGTGGCGAAATCAGCAAAGTCGCACTAGAAGTGCGAGCTTGATGTCAGCTTGAAGTCCGCCACGAACTTCTCTTGTCTGCGCATCAGCTTGCAATATCCTCTTCAAAGATAGCGAGACAAGTCCAAGAACTCTCGCCGATAGGCTTCAACAGTCTTGTTGCCTTGGGTGAGGTTATGAACTCACGCTTCTTCCGTCCATGACCCTTGAGGAATGAAGGGCGCGAAGGCAGCCTCGAAGTCCGCCAGTGATGAGTGTCCCAACCGGCAGAGTACGACGGTGGCTGTCCCACCATTGAGCTGCGGGTCCTTCGTGAAGAAGGAAGCAAAGGTGACATAGCTGGCAGGGGTACATTAGCGCACTCCATCTCATAGGTGATGTCACGGAGCCACCATCAGCATCCAAAGGGCTGAGTTGAGCTGCGGTACACGCCGGGTTCAGCGTATGAATTCCGCAGAGTTGTTCCGCTTGGGTGCTGGTTCATATTGGGGAGGAACTGAGCCATCATGTTCTCCATGAACTGGCGATTCATCTCGAGCTGTTGTATCATACCAGCCATGTACTCAAAGCGGTGGTGGGAGGTTGGCACCACGACACGCACTGCTGGCCTAACCATCCTGCTATTAAATAACAGGGTAGTTCAGCATTTGAGAAGATAAGCAAGAGACAAGAATCATTCATGATGAAACACGATATTGAAAGCAGATGATGGGAACTACATAGTAGTTGGCATATCTTACAAAAGGAATCATGCATAAAGTTCGATACATAGAGTCCAAAGACATAAACCATTACATCATAGGCGGCACGCAGTGCTCGGGCGGATACATCAAACACTAACAAGCAAGCCTACATCAGTCCCACGCTGCATCGCGGAGGTAGCTGTAGCCCGAAAGCTGGTAGAAAAGGGCAAAGGATAGTCCTCCACGCCGCTGACCGAGGGCCGCGGATACCGGTGCTGAACCGACGCCCGTGGCAGTGAAAGGGCCGCGCGGAGAGTAGCCTCCCACGCCCGCCAACCAACTCCCCGGGCATCACGGTCCCGGCGGGTAGATCGCAGAACGCGCAGCCTCCGAACGGACAAAGGGTGCATCAGCGCCGAGCACGGTAGAGGTGCCGACGGGTGATGTACAACTCGTGGCGAAGAGCTCGTTAGCTCGATCCAGCCTTATCGCATGCGTAACAAAGTTCTGATGGTGGAAAGGCTCGGTGACAAAGTGGTGTAGGCAGCAGTAGTAACCTCCTCACCAACATCGACGCGATAATGTGCCTCAAGGGGAGGTGTCCAACTCGATACTCGCACGAAGACGGTCAATGCAGCATAAGCAGCATCGTGGACGCCATATCGATGGTCACCCAACACCATGTGCGTGTGCAGACAAGAGTGGACCCATACTCCGAGAGTAGAGGTGGACGATGGCGCGGCATCGCCCTCGGTTGTAGTCCCGGTACTTCATAGACGGTGTACTGGGTGCCAGATAACCCGATAGGTCATCATCTCGCTAGCACCGCAGTGATCCCGAGGCACCAATGGCCGCCGGTGGCGCATTTACCTGCCTCGTGGGTTCCATCTGAAACAAAGACGCTTCAAAAGGAGTCAATGACAGGTGGAAATTGTTCAAATACAATTCCAAAACAACTAAGGCTATATCCATCTTCGGGTGAATGCGGTCACGGATCCTAGTGATAGTTAGTAAAATCGCTTAACCCGAGTAGAAGAGAGTCCAGTAAAGGTCGAGGAGTAAAAGATCCTAGTACCACCCGATGGCGACGTGGCCCGTAAGGCACACAGCCAAGTTAGTAAAAGTTTTGCAATGTCTAGACTCGACTTCGCCAAGGAGTGTGGAAGGGGATTCTACAGCAAATGGCTCGATATTAATCTCAGACGCCGATTCAATCGTGACACTAATCATGCACGCAAATGTGTACGATCAAGATCAAGGACTCACGGAAGATATCACAACACAACTCTACAAATAAAATAAGTCATACAAGCATCATAATACAAGCCGTGGCCTCGAGGGCTCGAATACAAGTGCTCGATCATAGACGAAGTCAGCGGAAGCAACAATATCTGAGTACGTATATAAGTTAAACAAGGTGCCATAAGATGGCTAGCACAAACCGGATACAGACGAAGAGGACAGGCCTCCGCCTGGCTCCTCCTAGGTCACTCCCGGTCGCCGCCGGGGCTGCACGTAGTAGTAGGCGCCCGAGTAGTAGTCGCCGAGTCGGTATGCTCGATCCTGGCTCCATCGCCCGATAGCAGCAATCGAGTAGAGATAGGGGAAAAGGGGAACAAGGCAACCGTGAGTACTCATCCAAAGTACTGCAAGCAAGGAGCTACACTACATATGCAAGGATATATGTAAAGGCCATATCAAGGACTGAATCAGAATGCCGTAATAGAGAGAAGGCTCAGTCCTATCAAGACTAGCATCTTCCGAAACCACCATCTTGCAGCAAACAAGAGGGGGTAGAGTAACATAACTTAAAGTAACAGAGTGTTATCAACCTCGCCGAGATCCTTTCTCGACTCCGCGAGAAAGAAACTCGAGCCATACTATCCAGCTTATCAAGACAATCCAATTTCATCGCAATCCATTGCTCATATCCATGTCTCATCTCAAGTAACCAGTTCTAGTTGTATCGATCGATACAACCCAAGCGTCCGCTATCAGAGGACAGGCTATCGACAGATGTTTTCACCGCAGGTGCACCAACTTACCCACCACGCCGCTTAACTCCGCCGACACACTTTCTGTGGCCATGCCCGCCTCGTCAAACAATACGCCGCAACCCGACCTAGGCTTAATAGAGAGGCCAGCACGCCGGGTTAAACCTATGCCCTCAGGGTCATGGGCCATCTCCCGAACTCCTCAGACGCTATGTAGGGCGGCCGAAGCGCACTCTAGCCTAACAGCGCCCAAATTAATCCGCGCGCGCCATCCCGACGCCGACGCCTAATAAGCTTCGACGATGTATACGACGCAGAACGCCCATACTTAGCCCACGGATGGTTAGTGCTATCGTGCCGAGGCCCTCGATCAAATATCCAAATCGTAGTGGATTAGGAACGCGGTAACAAGCGTAACTCACGAAGATGTGACCCCGCTGTTCTGCCTCGAGGACTTGTGGCAAGGGCTAGGAATGCCCGCCACGCCGTAAGTATCTCGCGCACACCTCCGTGTCAACCCGCTCCACATCACTGCATTACACGCTGGTACCCTCGTGGTCGCACCCGCCTTCCAAGTAACAAGTAAAAGTCCAAGTAATCGTGAGTCCAAACATCAAGGGAAACACGAGGAATCACCCCGTGTATTCCACTCAATGTAGTCGCCAAGGTGAACATAAGAGGATTCACCGAGGTCCACACTTGAGGGGTTGCACGACGAGTCGATCGAAGTGGTTAAGGAGGAAATCACCCTCGATGACCACAACCGGATAACTATACTACGTGGTTAATATCGGCGTCAGAGAGGTTTCACCCTGTACTTGATAGTAACCTAGTAGTGTCGAGCAACCAAGGGGAGTGATGTGCGTGTCGGGCCTGGTCTTCGATCCCGCTGATCGGGTCTTCAACGATGAAGCAGGGCAACAAGGACAAGGTGGGGGTCACCGATGGGTCTCTAATCAACCTATACTAAGCAGTTAGGATAAGGTGTAGGTAACAATAGCAGGTTACAATAAACAAAGCTATGCAATGTAATAGGAGCAAACAATAACAGAATAAAATCTAATGCAAGCATGAGAGAATAGAATGGGCGATATCGGATGTTCAAAAGGGGCTTGCCTGGTTGCTCGCAAGAGAGAGTGATCACAAGATCGTAGTCGAACCGCCACCGCAAAGGCCGGTCTCAGTAGTTCACCAAGAGAAGAGGGGAAGAAACAATGAATACACGATAACAGATGCATAACGATGCATGACATGCCAAGAAGCGATGCTAGGCGTGTTCTAACGTGGTAAGAAGGGTACCGTTTAGGGGAAGCATCCGAAGTTATCCTGCTCCGGACGCCTCGCTACATGATGAACCGAGGAGAAAGTTTGCAGGTTTGATAGGTTAGAGACGCGCGTGGACGAACGGATCATGCGATCCGAATTCGCCTCGCCGCTCGAGCAACTTTCATGTTGAAAATATTTTAACCGCCACGGATTAAAAGTTATGAATTATAAAAGGTTTTATTAATTTCTGGAATTTTAATTAATTAATTAATTAATTTCGAAGTATTTATGACATCAAGATGAGGTCATGCTGACGTCATCAGCCAACAGGGTTGACTAAGTCAACCCCGCCAGGGTCCCACATGTCATACACTATTAGCTTAATTAGCCTAATCAGATTAATTAATCTTAGTTAATTAAGTTAACTAATGATTAGTATTAATTAATCCAGGATTAATTAGTTTAATTAATTACCCAATTAATTAGCTAATGATTAGGTTTAACTAATCCAGAATTAATTAGTTTAATTAATTACCCTATTAATTAATTAATTAATTAATTAGTTAATTAGTTTAATTACTTTTAATTCATTTTAAATCATTTTTTGATTCTGTTTAAATAAAACATTTCTTTTAATCGAGTTTGGGGGTGGGGCCCCCTAGTCAGCGACACGGGCAACCATGGCGCGCCTGGTGCGTGCGATGGTGCCACCTGACGGGCGCGACCTGCCCGGTCGGGCGCTGGGCGGCCGGCGGCCGATACACGGCGGCCACGGCGAAGCGACGGTGAGGGGGGGCGACGGAGGGCAGGTGGGTTCGGCGGGCCGAAAGGCCACAAGGATGAAGGGGGGGAGCGGGGTCTGGCCGGAGCGGGCTCGGGAGAAGGGGGATCGGGAGCGCGGCCTGGGTTTCACGCTAACGCCGGCGAAGGCCACGACGAGGGGAAGGAGGAAGGGGAGTCGGGGCGACGGTGGCCGGGCGAGCCGAGCCGACGAGGCCACGGGCCGGATCCGCCGGGGGAGGGGAACGGGGAGGGGGCGCGGCTGAGCCTGCCTGGGCGGTCGGAGGGGACCAAGGGGACCGAGGGGGGAATGCTGCCAAGGGCGGCACGGCCGAGCCGGACGCCGACGAGGGAGGGAGAGAGGAGGTCGAGCTCACGGGGGGCGTAGGGTCTCGGCAGCCTCACGCGAGGGAGCTCAGGCCAGGCGGGAGGGGCCGGGAGGCACGCCAGGCGAGGGGGCGAGGGCGGGCGCCGAGGTCCGCCTGCCTCGGTGGGGGGCGCGGAGGAGAGGGAGGGCGCCCCGGGCGGTGGAGGAGGAGGGAGGGGAGAGCGGCGGGGCCGGGCGGGGAACGGCGGCAGGGGGGTCGACGGGGAGACGGCCAGGAGCATCGACCCGATCCCGATTGGATCGGGAGAGGAGGGTGGGGCGACGGGGAGAGAGGGAGCGGGCTAGGTTTTGTTCTCGATGGGGGGTTCTAGTGGGGGTGGCCTGCTGGCCGGCCTGGTGGCTCAAAGGGGGCTGGGCCTGTGAGGGGGGAGAGATGGGCCAAGGAGGGAGGGGAGGGGGGCCGGCTGGCTGGGCCGGGGGCTTTATCCTCCCGCTTTTATTTTTCTTTTTATCTTTTTTTTTTTTGACAGCAACGAAACCACGATTAGAAACTTAGGTTTACTGTTGCAAACCATCCGGGCGTTACACCATGTCTAGCTAGAATAGTGTGTCAGGCTCAGGTTAGAGAAGAAACAGGGAACAAACTGATGAAAGAATTATCATACCGAGGGAATTCACCGTAACTAATAAGGATGATAACCTTCTCCGACTAGAGCGGATTAGGAACTGCCGGAAGGCTCTAGGGAATAAAGATGGAATTTCTTCTAATTTTAGGTTCGTATGGTTTGAAATACTTGCACACAAACCGCACGAAAGCTGCCTCGGAAATCTCGCCCAAAAAGGACGCTTGGTAATTCTAAAAGGACTACAGGATGAAAACAATAGTTTTGGCAGTTAAAGTTTGAGATTCGATGGTGCCGTAGATCCGCTTGGTCATCAGTGTTACGAGCCACACCCATGTCTAGCTAGAATAGTGTGTCCGCTCAGCAAGAGAAGAAACGGGAACAAAATGATGAAAGAATTATCATACCGAGGGAATTCACCGTAACTAACAAGGATGATAACGTGTTCGATCGAGCGGTTTAGGAACTGCCGAAGGCTCTACGGAATAAAGATGGAATGACTTCTAATTTTAGGTCTCAGATGGTTTGAAATACTTGCACACAAACCGCATTTAAAGCTGCTCCATGAAATCTCGCCCAAAAAGGACGCTAGTAATTCTAAATGGGACTACAGGATGAAAACAATAGTTTTGGCGCTAAAGTTTGAGATTCGATGGTGCCGAGATCCGCTTGGTCATCAGTGTTACGAGCCACACCCATGTCTAGCTAGAATAGTGTGCCCGCCTGCAAGAGAAGAAACGGGAACAAACTGATGAAAGAATTATCATACCGAGGGAATTCACCGTAACTAACAAGGATGATAACGCGTTCGATCGAGCGGTTTAGGAACTTCGAAGGCTCTAGGGAATAAAGATGGAATGACTTCTAATTTTAGGTCCGTATGGTTTGAAATACTTGCACACAAACCGCATTAAAGCTGCTCTCGCAAATCTCGCCCAAAAAAGGATGTTTGGTAATTCTAAAAGGGACTACAGGATGAAAACAATAGATTTGGCGCTAAAGTTTGAGATTCGATGGTGCCAGAGATCCGCTTGGTCATCAGGTGTTACGAGCCACACCCATGTCTAACTAGAATAGTGTGTCCGCTCAGCAAGAGAAGAAACGGGAACAAACTGATGAAAGAATTATCATACCGAGGGAATTCACCGTAACTAACAAGGATGATAACGTGTTCGATCGAGCGGTTTAGGAACTTCGAAGTCTCTAGGGAATAAAGATAGAATGACTTCTAAATTTTAGGTCCGATGATTTTAAATACTTGCACACAAACCCCGAGAAAGCGCTCCTCGAAATCTCGCCAAAAACGGACGCTTAGTAATTCTAAAAGGACTAAAGGATGAAAAGCAACAGCATTGGCAGTTAAAGTTTGAGATTCGATGGTGCCGAGATCCGCTTGGTCATCAGTGTTATTAGCCACACCCATGTCTAGCTAGAATAGTGTGTCGCTCAGGTTAGAGAAGAAACGGGAACAAACTGATGAAAGAATTATCATACCGAGGGAATTCACCGTAACTAATAAGGATGATAACCTTCTCCACTAGAGCGGATTAGGAACTGCTGGAAGGCTCTAGGGAATAAAGATGGAATGACTTCTAATTTTAGATCCGTATGGTTTGAAATACTTGCACACAAACCGCACGTAAAGCTGCCTCGGAAATCTCGCCCAAAAAAGGACGCTTGGTAATTCTAAAAGGACTACAGGATGAAAACAATAGTTTTGGCAGCTAAAGTTTGAGATTCGATGGTGCCGTAGATCCGCTTTGGTCATCAGTGTTACGAGCCACACCCATGTCTAGCTAGAATAGTGTGTCCGCTCAGGCAAGAGAAGAAACGGGAACAAACTGATGAAAGAATTATCATACCGAGGGAATTCACCGTAACTAACAAGGATGATAACGCGTTCAATCGAGCGGTTTAGGAACTGCTGGAAGGCTCTACGGGAATAAAGATGGAATGACTTCTAATTTTTAGGTCTGTATGGTTTGAAATACTTGCACACAAACTGCACGAAAGCTGCCTCGGAAATCTCGCCCAAAAAGGACGCTTAGTAATTCTAAATGGGACTACAGGATGAAAAACAATAGTTTTGGCAGTTAAAGTTTGAGATTCGATGGTGCCGTAGATCCGCTTGGTCATCAGTGTTACGAGCCACACCCATGTCTAGCTAGAATAGTGTGTCCGCCAGCAAGAGAAGAAACGGGAACAAACTGATGAAAGAATTATCATACCGAGGGAATTCACCGTAACTAATAAGGATGATAACGCGTTCGATCGAGCGGTTTCGAACTTCGAAGGCTCTAGGGAATAAAGATGGAATGACTTCTAATTGTTAGGTCCGTATGGTTTGAAATACTTGCACACAAACCGACGAAAGCTGCCTCGGAAATCTCGCCCAAAAAGGACGCTTGGTAATTCTAAAAGGGACTACAGGATGAAAACAATAGTTTTGGCGCTAAAGTTTGAGATTCGATGGTGCCGAGATCCGCTTGGTCATCAGTGTTACGAGCCACACCCATGTCTAGCTAGAATAGTGTGTCCGCCAGCAAGAGAAGAAACGGGAACAAACTGATGAAAGAATTATCATACCGAGGGAATTCACCGTAATCAACAAGGATGATAACGGTTCAATCGAGCGGTTTAGGAACTTCTGGAAGTCTCTAGGGGAATAAAGATAGAATGACTTCTAAATTTTAGGTCCGTATGATTTTAAATACTTGCACACAAACCCCGAGAAAGCGTTCCTGGAAATCTCGGCCAAAAAACGGACGTTTAGTAATTCTAAAAGGGACTAAAGGATGAAAAGCAATAGCATTGGCAGTTAAAGTTTGAGATTCGATGGTGCCGAGATCCGCTTGGTCATCAGTGTTATTAGCCACACCCATGTCTAGCTAGAATAGTGTGTCGCCAGGTTAGAGAAGAAACGGGAACAAACTGATGAAAGAATTATCATACCGAGGGAATTCACCGTAACTAATAAGGATGATAACCTTCTCCGACTAGAGCGGATTAGGAACTGCTGGAAGGCTCTAGGGAATAAAGATGGAATGACTTCTAATTTTAGATCCGTATGGTTTGAAATACTTGCACACAAACCGCATTTAAAGCTGCTCTCGAAATCTCGCCCAAAAAGGACGCTTGGTAATTCTAAAAGGGACTACAGTGATGAAAACAATAGTTTTGGCAGTTAAAGTTTGAGATTCGATGGTGCCGAGATCCGCTTGGTCATCAGGTGTTACGAGCCACACCCATGTCTAACTAGAATAGTGTGTCCGCCAGCAAGAGAAGAAACGGGAACAAACTGATGAAAGAATTATCATACCGAGGGAATTCACCGTAACTAACAAGGATGATAACGTGTTCGATCGAGCGTTTAGGAACTTCGAAGTCTCTAGGGAATAAAGATAGAATGACTTCTAAATTTTAGGTCCGTATGATTTTAAATACTTGCACACAAACCCCGAGAAAGCTTCCTTGGAAATCTCGGCCAAAAAAAGGACGTTTAGTAATTCTAAAAGGGACTAAAGGATGAAAAGCAATAGCATTGGCAGTTAAAGTTTGAGATTCGATGGTGCCGAGATCCGCTTGGTCATCAGTGTTATTAGCCACACCCATGTCTAGCTAGAATAGTGTGTCGCCCAGGTTAGAGAAGAAACGGGAACAAACTGATGAAAGAATTATCATACCGAGGGAATTCACTCGTAACTAATAAGGATGATAACCTTCTCCGACTAGAGCGGATTAGGAACTGCCGAAGGCTCTAGGGAATAAAGATGGAATGACTTCTAATTTTTAGATCCGTATGGTTTGAAATACTTGCACACAAACCGCACGAAAAGCTGCCTCGGAAATCTCGCCCAAAAAGGACGCTTGGTAATTCTAAAAGGGACTACAGGATGAAAAACAATAGTTT
>JAHIAM010007998.1:0-17493 GCA_021605205.1 Aegilops longissima | reverse complement strand
GATTGGCACCGCATGGGAAAACATTGAAACGAGGAAGGAATATGATCAACACCAAAACTTGACTTAAATCCACCGAGAAGAAAATTAGAATGGAACAATGATAAGGTTAAAGCTTCCTTAGCTTTCATGAGAAATCACCGGATAAAACATTAAAGGAAAAGAATGAAGAAACTTCACTCAATAAAATGGATACTTGATTAAGAAATCTGAGCCTTGAAGAAAAGGTGGAGGGCGGAAATCAAAACAACTTGGGTCGGATGAAACGAACACCGCTGAGAAAAAGCTTGAATTGATCTTGAATGTTGGAATGATCGGATCCACTTGAAGAGAAGCACACCGTTGAGAAAAGAATTTACATGACAAGCTCTGATCAAGAAGGATTAGTATTCACATAGCAATATGAGAACACCATTTAGAATGAGGTATGGAATCAACACTTGACTTCAAGCAACTCAATACCACAAAACAAAACAAAACAAAGGATTGGCTTCAAGAATGAGCCGAACAAATACATATGATAGAGATTTACCCAATCCCATATCATGCATCCGCGGAAAGATATTCTAGGAGCTACTTGAATTCCCACCTATAAACTCCAAACTTTCTCGTTATGCAACTGTGTTGGGGATAGGGACACAAAATATATCACCCAAACTAACAATACCTAGATCCATTGATCCATCCTTCAACACATAACCAAGAAATCTCGAAATCGTGGTACCTCGACCTTCAACAAACATCCGTTATACAAGTCATGGCAATATCCCGACTCGCCACAAGATCGGGCTATCAGGTTATCTCACCAACAACTGCACAAAAGAGATTTCGATGTCGGTAAAACTCGTATTCCAGAATCGAACGATAAAATTGTGACGACAACACTCGGAGCTCAACTCCCGACACCGCCACAACCCCTAAATGTCGAGGCACCAAGAACAATGTTCTCGCCACAAAACCATCGAACGATTCCAAGATACCCCGTGATCCTAAAAAATTTTTAGTGAAATTTGAGAGAGAAAAGTCAAAACTCTACGTCAGATACCTCACCAGAGCGATAAGGACCGAGGAGTAAAAAGAATCCTACATCCGATATATATAATCCTAAGACTCAAAACATTTTCCATTCTAGACTCAACAACGCCAAAGAAACAATCAAGTAGGGGCTCTAAGTCGGAAGGCTCGATTACAACTTGAACGCCTCGATGCGGTATATCTCCCACGTGTCAAGCACGACTTAGAGGCATAACCGCATTGAAAGCAATGTCGCAAGTGAGGTAATCTTCACACAACCCATGTAATACATAAGGAAAGAGATACATAGTTGGCTTACAATCGCCACTTCACACAATACATGAGTAAAACATTACATCATACAGATACAAACAAGGTCCGACTACGGAACCAAAATAAAAGAAGACTACCCCAAATGCTACAGATCCCCGATCGTCCCAACGGGCTCCACCATCAACAAATTGAAACGAAACAACACAAAGCACAAAGTCTTCATCGAGCTCCTCCTTGAGCTTGGGCATCACCGCACAGCCATCGGCACCGCAAACTGGTTTTGAAGTATCCGTGAGTCACGGGACTCAGAATCTCACACCCGCAGATCAAGACTATTTAAGCTTAAAGGTAGGGCAAGGTAGTGAGGTGGAGCTGCAGGTTTACCAGCATATATGGTGGCTAACATACGAAAAAGAGAGCGAGAAGAGAAGGCAAAGCACGGTCGAACAACTATGATCAAGAAGTGATCCTAAACTACTTACGCCAACATAACTCCAACACAGTTCACTTCCCGGACCACGAAAGAGACCATCACTTAACACACGCCGTTGGTGTATTTTAATTAAGATCAACTTCGGTTTTCTACAACCGACATTAACAAATTCCCATCCGCCACATAACCGGGCACGGCCGAAAGTTCAAAACCCGCAGGGTGTCCCAACTTAGCCCATGATAAGCTCCGCGATCAACGGGATATTTTCCCCGGAAGACCCGACAGCCCTCGAACCTCGCCACAAGACATTTCGAAAAAAAAAACCAGAAACCGGATGTGCCGACAACCCCGATAGGAGTCGCAACCTGGCCTGGGCAACCGGATGAGCCACGCCGGTTGGCATAAACCTGGTTGCCTGTGGGCGCCGGACATCGCCGGTTTGGACCAGCACTCAAAGGAGAACCGCCCGGGGCTAAAATAAAGATGACCCCGGCTCCGGAAACCCAAGGAAAAAGGGGTATAGGTGAGGCAAATGGTAAAACCAATGTTGGGCCTTTGGAAAAGTCTTATTCAAAGCGAACTGTCAAGGGGGTCCCATAAATCACCCGACCGCGTTAGGGACGCAAAAACCGGGAACATAATACCGATATGACGGAAACTAGGGCGGCAAGAGGGAACAAAACACGGCATAAGGCCGAGCCTTCCACCCTTTACCAAGTATATAGATGCATTAATTAAATAAGATATTTGTGATATCCCAACAAGTAAACATGTTCCAACAAGGAACAACATCTCCATGTTCCAACAAGGAACAAACTTCATCTTCCCGCAACTAACAACGCTTATAAGAGGGGCCAAAGCGGTAACATAGCCAAACAACGGTTTTAGGAAAGGATGGTTAGAGGCTTGACATGGCAACATGGGAGGCATGAATAGCAAGTGGTAGGCATCGTAGCATAGGCATAGCAAAAGAGCAGCAACTAGCAAGCAAAGATAGAAGTGATTTCGAGGGTATGGTCATCTTGCCTGAAATCCCGCAAGGAAGAAGAACGAATCCATGAAGAAGACAAACGGACGGGTCGAATGAATCTCACAACTCCGAACGGAACCGGCTAACGAAAAAGCAAACCGAAAGAAGCAAACAACATAGTAAACAACCATCACATAAACATGGCATGATGCACAATCAAGTATGATGCATGTCCGTTTAAAAATAGCATGGCATGGCAATATGCACAAACAACACTACAAGTTATGGAGCTCAATATAACGGGTTGCATATTGACAAAACACCACAAAATTATTTAGTTTGATCTCGTTAGGTAACAACAATATTAAATGTTGTTAAACATGGCAAGAGGTGGAGCATAATGAAACTACCTATTTAGGCAAGATTAAATGAGGCCGAAAAACAACAACAATTCCCGGAAAATCCCCATGGCATATTATGGATTTGGAACAGATCTGACCTAAAACAAATTTTAGAGTTGGTTAAACAGCAACATAAAGTGGACCATGTTAACCTAGGCATTTTTCCACCCCATTTACATATATTTATTTAAAATGGAGCTACGGTTATTTAGTTATGAAATAAATCATTTTAGCATGGCAAATAAGCAAATAATGCAAACAACAATTATAAACATTTTTAAATGTTTTATCATGATGCGGATGACAAGTGCAAGGCAATTTTATGAAAACGCGACATGAGCGGATATGAAGCATTATGTCACCGAGGAAGAAAGGGTGCCCGGGCAACAATCCAAAATGGTGCCACGGCAAAATATCGGTTCCGATAACTCGATTGAGATATCGGTACAAAGGAAAGCGTGAGCGCGGTCATGCAAGATGGTGGGTGTTCCCGATACCGGGTTCCCACGAACGGTGGCATGGCAAAAGAGGGGCATCGCAAGGATGATTCGATCACGGCGGTCGCCACGGGTTATACCTTCGAACGCTCAAACGGGACGGGTCGAGTTGTCGAGGGAAGTAGATGGTAGACGCTCGCGATGATCGCCGAGGGAAGTAGTGGTACACGGCGACGGTAGAGGAAGTATTTTCACGGCGGGGCCGGTAGTTGTTCACCGGACGCCGGAAGTAGTCGTTTCGCTCGGGTAGTGGTACATCTCGATTTAGGCGACGGTAGTCGGACACGCTATCGGGGTACGGTCGGATCCACGGGTAGTCGAACTTGACGGTCCAAAACGCTCATCGGCGGCTTTGGGTCTGACGGGTCAGACATGGTTTGGAGGGTACTTGCATTTGACTTGACGAATCCGAGGGCCTTTCGGGGATGGGATCACCGTAGTTGTACATGGGTCGGGAACGTCGGTCTCAGTAAGCGGGCGATGTCGGGCTTCTAATCCGTGGAAACGGTAAGGGGACCGACATGTCCGGGTGGAAGCCGCTTGGAGGGGGATCAAACCACGGAGAGGAGAGGGTTTCCGGGACCCAAAGCAGAGAGGGTGGGCCATGGCATCGGGCAAGGCTCCCAGGTGGGAAAGGAGGCGACGGGGAGCAGAGGGTCCACGACCTCAAGGAGGAGGAGGAGAGGCCAAGAGCGACGGGCCGGGAGGCGAGGCCCTGGGTCGAGGCAGGCACCAGGGAAGGGCCGGGCGGCCGGGGGATGGTGGCGGGAGGCGACGAGGAGGAGGGGCCGCAGGTGACCCCGGGCGCCAAGGAGACAGGGGGTGGTCTGGCCCGGGTGGAAACGGAAGGGGAGAAGGGAACAAGGGGCGGGGCGAGGGGCCTCGGTGGAGCCTGGCGGGCGAGGAGGCCACTGGGTTCCGGTTCGGAAGGCCGGGCGGAGGGAGATGGGGGGCGGGCAGATCCCGACGGGCGAGGAGAAGAGGGGCGGGGGCCCGACCCGGGGTGGAGGCAAGGACGGAGGCAGGGCCAGCGACGGGATCGAGAGGCATGAGAGGAAGGCATGGAGGGAGATGGGAGATCGGGCAGAGAGGAGAGGGAGATCCAAGGGGTTCGGGGGGCCTCCGGGCGGCGCGGCCGGGAGGAGGGAACGGAGGAGAGAGAAGGGGCAAGGAAGGAGGAGGACGGGGAATGGGGCCTTGGCGCCTAGGGTTAGAAAGGTTAGGTGGGCTGGGGAAATACGGGCCTTGGGAGGCCGGCCCAAAGGAGAGGGAGGTTGGCTTCTCCACTCCCTCTCTCATCTATTATTCTTAACAGAAAACAAGAGAAGAAAATAAATGAAGAGGGGGTTTAGGGAGCAAAGTTGAACTCAAATAAATTTCCCTGACCAAAAAAAAAAAATGTTAGGTCCGAAAAATTAGGAAATACTAAGATTGAAAGAATAAATTCAAATTTTTGAATTTAATTCAAAAGGTTGAACTAGGGTAGGTTCTAGGAGTTTCCAAAAATGTTGAGAGTTTTGGTAGAGCCCAAAAATGATGAAAGGACGTTTACAAAGGAGGCCAAGAGTAGAAATAATGAAAGGCATTGGGATTTTTGAAGTGTTTATGATGATTCCAAAACGAGGAATATTTTATAGCTCCCAATAATATTGGGACGATATGTTATAAAGAGAAGTCAACCTTCCTCGATTTAAATGGATCAAAAATCCATACAATTTATTTAGAAGAGTTTTAAAAAATTAAAAGGCATGAAGGCATGATGGCATGATGCAACAAAAACAAAACAAATCACACGACAAAACTCAAACCTCGAAGGCAATCAAGCTCCGGTCTTAAGGCCACACCGAGGCCCCCGGCTTTAAGCCCTCGCCCGCACCCCCATTCCCCTAGCCCTCGCTGACCCCTTCTTCCTTCCGCCGAGCTCACCGGAGTTCAAGCTTCCCGCCGCCATTCTGCCGCCGCCGCTTTAGCCCCCCCGACCACCCCCGACCCACCCGCCGCCTTCCCAAGACCCGCCTGGCATTTCCCAACCTCACCGAACGCCGCCCTCATCCGGACTTATCGCCTTGCCGGACGCCGAAGTCACCGAACCCTCCCCGGTCTGGGCGCCACCAACGGGATTAGGTCATCAAGGGGTATTTTGAAATAAACCGGACCGGCCCGGTTTAGTTTACGGTTTAAATTAAGTTAGGTTTTTATTTTAGCCGGTCCGTTTTAGTTTAACCCTAGGGCCCGATTAGGTTATTTTACGCACAGTGCGTAGTTTAGGCCCATTAGGCCTTTTTTCTTTATTTTTGTTTTTCTGTTTTAATGTAATAGTTTCTTTTGAAAAATTCATATTTTTATTCTGTTTATTTTTTAGATGATTCTTTTTTTGTTGGTTTGCAAATTTTCTAAAGTTCTTAGAATATATATTTAGCTATGTTAAAATTAATTAAAGTTGCTTTTAATTTAGTTTTAGTCAGAATAGTAAATCTGCTATAACTTGAGTTAGAAAATTATTTTTGGATGATTCTTTTGTCCCAACTTTATTTTGGCATTGCCAAACCATAAAAATTAACTTGGGTATTTTAGGATTTAAATAAATAGTTTTAGGCAGAACCTTGTTAATCCTAATTAATTAACTAGCTATGCTTTTCCTATTTATTTAATTAGTAAATAAATTTATTTTTAACATGGGATTGATTACTCTAGGATAGTTTCTTCCACTCTAATAGATGAAATTTTATTTATAATAAATAAAAGTTTTATTTTATTTTTCTTAATAGAAATTGGTTTAGGCCTAATAGGAGTTTTATAATAGCTTTTAAATTAATTTTTGTCCTAGTTGATTAAGGAAATCATTTCTTTAAGTTAACATAAAACCATGATTAGGTTATGTTAGAAAATTTTATTATATAAAAATATTTTTAGTTGTTGTTTGAAGTAGGAAAACTTTGAGTGGTTTTCTTTGAGTTTTTTCCTTTGGTTTTTGGTTGTTGGTTTTGGTGTGTTACTTTGTTATGCTATTTTGTTATGTGATCCCATTGCTATATGCTTATTGTGATTTGTTTGTCTCGGTAGAGTTTCCGGAGGCAAGCTTGCTACTACAATCTTTAGCTTACGAGGATCATCAAAGGCAAGTTTTGATCATGTTATTTCTATACCTATGTTTATGTGCACTAGTAATTGTCACCACCCCACCATGCATGCAAGAGTTGAAATTTTGAAGTTATTAAACTTGAGTAGTATCATGTGGTAGGATGAACCAATCCCTTGTTACCATGACCCCGGACTAAGTAGTTTACTTTGCTATGCTCAGAGACGGGTTTTGCTGAGTGAAATTATAAGCAAGATTGAGAGTCAATGATGATGACAACCCCATGAACTACAATGATCAAGATGGACTTCAAAATCACTACTGGGTGGAGGACTTGACGGGCACCCCGAGAACCCAAGGTTGGCCGATGCATGGAGAAGTGCCATGACATTTTGCGAAAGCTTCACCCAGCCACAAGAGAAGGATGGATGCCCCATGACCGAAGTTATTGGCAGCCGCAAGCCATTATGGGCTCGCTGGGTTAACCAGTAGTGATTGGCCGGACGGATTTACGAGATGTAGAAGAACGGAGGATTGATGGGTACCGCAGAGCCGAAGAACTCTTTGGAAGACCCTGTTTATTCTGGTTCCGCTTCAAACACCAAGAAAGGCAAGACTTAAAATGAGGGAATGATTTTTATGGGAAAGTGCCAAACCTCCGGAAGAGTTAAAGATCTAATCGATTAGCCGTGTCCCCTTACAACAATTTGAGCCCCGAACTTGGAAGTATTCGGATATCTCAACACTAAACTAATGAATTAATTTGAGGGGTTTATGACTTAATAAAATGAGATATTGGTTGGAGGAACCATCTCAATAACTACCAACAATTTGTAGTAATTTGCAAGCAAGTCCACCTTAGTAGGGAAAAATTTGTTTTCAAAAATGATGAAACTTAGAGCTCCACACCAAAAATGCATATAGTGATAGTAAGTTTATTATTGTTATTCTTCATGACTTGCCGCTTATTCAAAAAGCTGATTACATGGCTGCAACGCCTTATGTTGCAGGTATATTCATCGAGGAGGCCACCCCGGGCCGACGCCTTGGAGCCGGTTGACTGCTTATCTTCGACGCTCCAAGTTGTTATTAGTTTATTTTCTGAGTTGGCCTTTGAGCCAATTTATTCCCTTTAATAAAGACTCTATATGAGAACCGTAATAATATTCAGGTGTGATTGAACTTTGATTACTTTATCGATGTATCGTGAGTACCAAAGTGATCTTGGGATGGTATGCATACAGATTTGACCGATTTTGGGTGTCGCTACACGGATCCACTTGGTTTTTGTTAGGCACCATCCTTGCCGGACCGTTCGAAACTAGTACTTTTGGTTTTTTTCCTTCGTTGTTTTGGCCGGGCTTTTCCTTGCCGGGGGTCTCTCACTATCGACTCGCCCCATGTTCTCTCCCCGGGAGTCTTCTTCCTTCTTCGCTGGGCACACTTGTCGGCCGGGCGAGAGTCCCGACGTTTTCACTTTGCACATCCCCATCTCCTTCTTCATCCCCCAGCCGCACATTCCGATGGAATGCACCGATCAACCGCAGCAGGGTGGACGCCTCGATGTTGTAGGCACCGATTGAACCTCCTGGATGAACTTTGGAGGACCTCCTTCCGGGCAAAGGTGGAGATCACTTTCCTGGCCATGAGGCTTGTTCACCGGAAGGCGCCCAAACTGGTGGCACAAATCTGCCCAAGAAGAAATAGATCCATCCGGCAAGGCATGAGCCAAGATCCACGCTTGGCTTGAGCACCGGGAAAAGTAGTTGGCGGGATCTTGTCGCCTGCCCCCGCAGCTCCCGCAACCGCGATGGTGTAGATGCCGAGGAACTCCGGCGGTGTGTCCTGCCATCATACTTCTCCGCACATCTGGTTTGAAGTTTTTTTGTCGGGCCACCGGATTCTCCGCAGCTCACGGGTGAACGAGGGCAACCATCACAGACGGTAAGTCGCCTTTCCCCGGGCGGGCATATCCAGGGCCCGTTGGTCGATTGACCGTTGGGGCGCCGAACGGGTCCGAAGGTTTTCTTTGCCGTTTTGGAGAACTTGACGCTGGTCGCGACGAGCTCGGGGATCCGACGGGCGGGAGTTGCCGCCGAGGGATCCCAAAGGTCGGGCGATCTTGGCCTTCCGGAAAGGGGGGCACGGGGCTGCACCCCCAAAGTCTCGCCGCCATCACCGCGCTTTTGCCCGCCTTGCCGCGCTGCGGGGCACCGGTTGTCAAGGGACGCCGCCCCTGGCCATGAGATTCCCGGTTCCCATTCGCCGACCTTGTCGGCCGCTGGAGGGTAGTCTAGAAGTAGCTGTGTTTCCAAGGCTTGGGTGTGGTGGGCGGCAACGGCGAGGATGGAACGGAGGTTTACTCCAACCGTTAGAGGAGCAGCATCCCCGACGCCTCGGCGGCTATATCTCCCACGTTCGAGGCACGACTTAGAGGCATAACCGCATTGAAAGCAATGTCGCAAGTGAGGTAATCTTCACACAACCCATGTAATAAATAAGGAAAAAGATAATAGTTGGCTTACAATGCCACTTCACACAAAGACATAAATAAACATCCATCATAGAGTACACTCAAGGTCCGACTACGGAACCAAAATAAAAGAAGATACCCCAAATGCTACACGATCCCCAATCGTCCCAACCGGGCACCACTACCGATCATCGGAAAAGACACATAGTCGACCACGCCCTCGCCGAACTCCCACTTGAGCTCGGTTGAGTCACCAGACCGCCCTCGCGGAACCTGCAAATGTTTTGAAGTATTCTGAGTCACGGGACTCAAAGCAATCTCACACCCGGAGATCAAGACTTTAAGCTTTAGGAAGAACAGGTAGTAAAGTGGAGCTGCAGGTTTAATTAGCATATATTGGCTACATCGCAAAAAAGAGAGCGGAAGAGGAGCAAAGCACTCGGAAACTAATAGCGATCAAGAAGTGATCCCAACTACTTACGCCGACATAACTCCAACATCAGGTTCACTTTCCCGACTACCGAGAAGAGACCATCACGGTTATACACGCCGTTGATGTGTATTTTAATTGAGGTCAACTTTTTCTACAACCGACATTAACAAATTCCCATCCGCCTATAACCGCAGCACGGCCAAAGATATTACCCCAGGGTGTCCCAACTTAGCCCATTATAAGCTCTCACGGTCAACGAAGGATATTCCTTCACCGGAAGACCCGATCAATCTCGAATCCCGGACTACAAGACATTTCGACAAAGAATAAAACAAGACCAGAAAGCCACCCGACAGCCGAAAACCCGATAGGAGCTGCACATATCTCGCTCGGGCACATCCGGATGAGACAGGCTACAAAAACCAAGCCCGAAGCCTCTGGGGCTTCAAGCTTTCGGTTCGGGCCAGCACCAAGGAGCACCGGTCCGGGGAAAATAAAGATGACCTCGGCTCAAAACCCGGGGAAAAGGCTTAGGTGGCAAATGGTAAAACCAATGTTGGGCCTTGCTGAACGAAGTCTTATTCAAAGCGAACTGTCAAGGGGTCCCATAAATCACCCAACCGTAAGGAACGCAAATCAAGGAACATAACACCGTATGACGGAAACTAGGTGGCAAGAGGGAACAAAACACTGCATAAGGCCGAGCCTTCCACCCTTTACCAAGTATATAGATGTATTAATTATAGCAGAATATATATATTGTGATATCCCCAACAAGTAAACATGTTCCAAAAAAAACAACATCTCCATGTTCCAACAAGGAACAAACTTCGCTTCACTCGCAACTAGCAACGCTTATAAGAGGGCTGAGCAAAGGTAACATAGCCAATCAACGGTTTGCTAGGAAAAGGATGGTTAGGGCTGACATGGCAATATGGGTGGCATGATATAGCAAGTGGTAGGCATCGCAGTAGGCATAGCAAAAGAGCGAGCAACTAGCATAGCAAAGATAGAAGTGATTTCGAGGGTATGGTCATCTTGCCGCAATGTTCTCCGAGTTGTCAAAGCTTGATCCTCGAAGGCCTCAACAGGTTTCGCTCACGCATCCTCCGGCTCTACCCAAAGCAACAACACAAACAAAGGAACCCAAATAAATCACGGTGCAATGCACAATCAACATGATGCAAAACATGACATGATATGCATGATGAGATATGCAATGCTTATTGGGCCCCGAAGGTAAATGATGAACCAGGCATCAACTTGGCAAACCAAGTATGCCACTGAAAGATGAGATGATTTCGTTGAAATCGATATAAAGATCACCGAATCGGATGCACGGTTTGCAAATGACAAGCAAAACAAGAATGGCAAATCTGCCATTAACAGCATGATGCCACTTAGCAAGCAACAAAATTAAGCTACTGCACCCAAACGTATCAACAAAGCACATGGCAGTGATCTACACAAGATGCTCGACAAAAGATGAGCACTGAGCTACGGCTAGTTCACATCATAACAGGTTCAAACAAGCATGGCAAAAGAGCACAAAATATCAGGCTGGACATGGCAAAAACAGCATCAGGTTGCAATTTCAGAGCAACAAAACTACATGCTACAGGAACTTAAAATAGCAAAACATGGCATGTCATGAATCTACTCAAAGCATATATCAAAAGTCCCTTACTGACCATAAGCCAAAAAGGATTAGAAAATATAGTAACACCCATTAATTCAAAGTTTCGCTAACAGATTCAGCAACACATGTCAAAACTGATAACAAGTAGGCATGTTTACAAGCTCAATGCACTACTACAGAGCCTTAAATGATAAACTAACATACATACATCAAGAAACATGACATAGAAACATACATGGCAAGAAAAATAACATAGATAAAGGATCAACCACAAAAAGCTTTGGAAAAATTGAATTTCAGTAAAACAATCCTTCCGAAAATTTATTCCAAAATAGAGGCCTCGGTTGATCAAGTTAAATGGCATCCAAAATTGCAAAACAAAGGGCTGGAAATAGAACAAGGACATTTTCAAACTTTCCTTACCAAAGATCCAAAAATCATGGATCCCGGAAAGTTCATGGCAATTTCAAAAACCAGGCTAAAAAGGGTGAAATCAACATGGAAAATAATTTGCAAGTTTGTTAAGAAAAGAAACAAAAATACATGGCATTTAACCCCTTTGGAAAGATGGCTCAAATTTAAAAACAATGAGGATAAATTATAGGGGAACATTTCAATTATGGCAAAAAATAAAATGCAAAGTTCCTGTTGAAAAGCAAACAAAATTTCCAACGAAGGGAAAAGACTTAAAGAAAATAGAAGGGGGAAAGGGATCAACCGGGCCGAACCATTTTGACAAAACGCCGCTGGGGACCCCGGAGGGAAAGGGGAACCCGCCGGAAAAGAACAAACACGGGGAAAGCGGGGGAAAAGGGGGGGGAAGGCGGCGGCCGGGGGGGCGGGGCCGGGCGGCGGAGGGGGCCGGGCGGCGGCGTGAGGCGGAGGGCGGGAGGGCGCCCGGGGCGCGGCGGCCGGGGACGGGCTGGGGGCCGGCTCAAGGGGGTGGGGCGGCCGGGTGCCACTGGGGCCCCGGGTTGGCGGGGCGGGGCGGACGGTCGCCGCCGGGACGGTCCGGGCGGCGCGGGGGAAAATTTAGGTTGGGGGAATTGATCCGGATTTTGGGGGTGTTAAATAGGCATAGGGAGCTAGAGTCCAAATGAGGTGAGTCCACACGATCGGATCGAACGACGGAGAGCATGGAAGTGACTTAGATGGGTTATTGGGCTGTTTTGGGGGTGTTGGGCTGCAACTTAAAAGAGGCCTTTGCGAGTGGGTTAACCGTGAGTACCAAACGAGCTCCAAATGACCAAACTTGACCGGTGGTCTACGGTGGTATACCAAGGCCACTAGACAAACCTCGTCCATTTCGAAAGGTTTAATACCCGCACACGAAAAACGAAAGGGCGGGGAGATAGGAGCTTGCAAAACGGACAACGGAAAATGCTCGAATCATGAGACTAACACGTATGCAAATGCGACAATGATGACATAATATAAAATGCATGACATGGACAAAATGCAAAAGAGGAAAACCCAACCACGGAGGGAATATCATATATCAATGCCAAAATGGCAAGAGTTGGAGTTACAAATATGGAAAGTTACTCCGGGTGTTACAACACTCCACCACTACAAGAGGATCTCGCCCCAGATCTAGGACCAAAGAACTCCGGATATTCGAACGGAGGTGATCCTCGCCCCCTGTAGCCGCGAATGGTGTGACCACTTCACTTTAGGAATTTGATTGACTTGTTGAGTCTTGGCCTTTCTTCAAGAATAGCAACGGGTGCTCATGATAAGAGAGATCTTCTGAAGGTCAATCTTTCAAAGTTGATAGTGCCTCAGAGTTTGAAGCACTTTGCGTGACACGTGAAACACATCGCACGCTTGCAAAGGGATGGAAGCTGTTGATAGGAGAATCGCTTTTGCCAATGATCTTGAAAGGACCCACGATCTAGGGGCAAGCTTCCTTTGATACCGGGTTTAACGAGTGCCTTTCATTGAGAGACGCGGGTAGACATGGTCTCCGATTTCAAAAGCCACATCACGGTGCTTATCATCATAATAGTTTTCCGCGCGATTACGCTTTGAGATTCTCAAATGACTTTGCACATTTCTTCCGCTTCGGATCAAGTCATTGCCAAGAAGTTGGCGCTCACCGCCGCACAATTGAGAGGAGTACGCACTTTCCGCCATAGAGAATTTCGAATGGGGCCTTCCGAACTCGCAAGTTTGTTGTAGGAGAACCTATGGAAGACAATCTTCCCACTTCAACCAAGGAAATGACACCCCGAGCATATCTTCAAGGATTTGATTAATCGCCAACTTGGCCACTTGTTTGAGGATGGAAAGCGCAAACGAATGTTGGTGCCTCCTTCAAAAGAATCCCAAAACTTGGAGGTAAAGATGCTGCCACGGTCCAAGAGATCACTTGTGGAATGCCGCAAGGAGACAATCCCGAGGTGTATAGCTCGCCAACCGAGCTGCTGTGATGGATTCTTTGATAGGAAGAAAATGAGCCACTTTAGTAAGCTTGTCAATGACAACGAAGATAGCATCATTTCCACGCTTGGACTTGGAAACCATACAAGTCCATTTCAATATGATCAAACTTCCATTATGGAATAGCAAGAGGTTGAAGGAGACCAGCTGGTCTTTGGTGTTCGCTTTCACCTTCCCAGACATCACACTCATTCACGAATTGAGCAATTTTCGCCTATTCGAGTCCACCAATATGACTCTTGAGGTCATGGTACATCTTCGATTTCCGTGATGAATGGATAGAAGCGTGAGCCCTGCTCATAATGACTTTTTCGATCACCCTTAGGAACCACAATCCGTCCTCAAAGAAAAGAGTATCTTTGTCATCAATGGAAGCACTTGTACTTGAAATGCCCTTGTCGATACCACGCTTCACCTTTTTCACCATGGCATCCAAGTTGAGCCTCACGAATCTGATCTTCCAAAGTAGGAGAGACTATGAGGTTGGCAAGAAAGCCTTGAGGAACAACTTGAAGATTCAGCTTTGGAAAGCTTCACAGATCCGCGAAAAGGCTTGAGGATTAGATCCAAGAAGCTTTCCTCTCAAAGCATCCGAATGACATTTTTATATATTCAATACTTGGGTTGTACTTTGAATCATTTCACCCATCGATCCCTCGAGGTTGAGGTTGGGTTGAGGAAGATTACTTGAGACTCTTGTGATCGGTGAAAATGTCCACTTTCCTTCCCAACAAGAGATGTCTCCACGTTATCAATGCATGGACAACGCCGCCAACTCAAGATCGGAGGGGTAGTTCTTTCTGGGCTTCAATCGAGAGGTATAAGCCACAACTCTTTCTCTTGCATTAACACAGACCGAGACCTTGAAGAGAAGCATCACGTAAAACTTCAAATGGCTTGGATTCATCAGAGGAGTCAAGAAGAGCTGGACGAGTTTCTTTTGAGGGTATTGAAAGCAACGCCACACTGTGAGACCGTATATACTTACATCTTCGAGAAGGTTGGAAAGAGGCTTTGCAATCTTGGAGAAGTTCTCAACGAATCTTCGCAATAGCTTGCAAGACCAAGAAAACTGGAGTGCTTGACATTCCGAGGAGGTTCCAATTCACAATTGCGACACCTTCGGATTAACAATGCCCTGGCGGAGATGATATGACCAAGATAAAGCACTTCATCAAGCCAAAATTCACATTTGGAGAACTTCCATAGAATTGATATCCGAGCTTGTCTAGACCAATCGCAAATGTTTGGCATGATTTCTTATTCTTGGAGAAGACCAAAATATCATCAAGATAGACCAAGACGAATTCATTGGTGTAGGGTTGAAAATGGTTCATCATCCAGAGAATGTTGAGGAGCATTGACAACCGAAAACATGAAAATATTCATAAGAACCAAAGCTTGTTCTAAATGCCTTGGGAATATCTTGTTCACGAATGCAACTGATGATACCCCATAAGGGTCAAGCTTGGAGAACACAGCACCTTTGAGTTGCTCAAAAGCTCATTGATGTTGGGAAGTGGATACTTGTTCTTGATTGTCTTTTATTCAATGGACGGTAATCGACGCAAAGTCGGTCCGCCCATCCTTCTTCCGACAAAAGAACACCACAACCCCAAGGAGATGAACTCGGTCCGATCAAACCGACCTTGTTCATCGAGCGCTTCTTCAATTCCTTCAACTCATCGGTCCAAGCTTGGGACGCTTGCAAACGGGTTCGGTGCTCAAGATCGATAACGAACTCAACGGCCGATGAGGAGGCATACCCGGCTCTTCCGAAAGACATCTTGGTACTCACAAACGATCGAATTGAGAGATAGCATTCTTCTTCTCATTGAGAGAAAACAACCAATGGTTTCATCACGAAGCGCATAGATGATCACATCATTAGAAGAGTGAGTCAATTGATTTCCCAGCACAATCAAGTGAGCTTTGTGCCGATAAAGCCACCCATTCCGAGAATAAGATCAATATCCAGTCACCAAGAACAATTGGTTTAGCCGAAATCTATAATCGCCCATCTTGATAGAAACATTTGGAACCAACATGGTAGATCTCAAACGCTACCGGAGAAATAACTTGCATTGCTTTAGGTAATGCCTCAGATCAAAATTTGTTCATGCAAAAGGATATGACATGAAAGAATGCGATGCACCAAGATCAAATAAGACTTTTGCGAATATCATTAATCGAAGATTACCCATTATCACATCAAGATTCCTCCGCTTGAGCTGCATTCATCATATTACCTTTGCAAACTTGGGATTATGCTTGACCACCGCATTGCCGGAAGATTTCACAGAGGAGGAGGCGGAAGGCGCCCGTTGAAGCACTTGTTCGATAGTGACCTTTTCACGACATTTGTTGCAAGTCACCCAGAGCGGACGGGGTAAGGGCACTTGACCTTGGAGCTTGAGAATTAGACTTGTTCTGATAGCTTGGGTTGGGTGGGGGAAGATCCACGGCCACCGAGTTCTTCCCGATAAGGCCGAGGAACGGAGGAGGAGGAAGGTAGAACTTCCCGCTTAGTGCCACTTGAGAGGAAGAAGAAGACCAATCGCATCCCGATTTCTTCTTAGAAGCCTCACATTTGAGTGGCAGCTTTGCTTCGGCCATGTTGTAGAAATCATCATACTTATCCGCTCAAAAAGCACAAGAGCTAATTGCGATCTTCTCTCGCACCCTCAATTGATAGATCATACCTTTCATCGGCACGCCTTGCTTAGCAAAACGGCAAGCTCGAACTGATATTGTATTGATAGAGACATGTTGCCCTGCTTGAGATTGCGGAACTCCTCACGCTTGCTCTCAACAACACTTTTTCGAATGTGATGAGCTCAAATCAGGGAACTCATCCTGTAATGAACGACCCCTCGAATCTTTGTATTGTGGTACCACTCAAACAGCTTGATCCTTGAGTTGAAACGATGCAAACTTGACAAAGTCCTCGGTCCGACACACAACAAAATGCTTGCAGATGTCCACTAACCAATCGTTCCGTGGCCTCGGCTACGTAAACCAAAGACTTCGCCGATTAGCGAGGAACCGACGGAGAGCAAAGTGTGGCTGATTGTTGCCTTGACCTTGATTCCTTGATTGCCTTGCCTCAGTAGCTTCTGCAAGAGCTGCAAAATCATCCAGCATTGGCATTGGTGGCTGCCATGATAGCTTGCCGGCCTCCGAGGCGGAGGTGGAGGTGGAGGGTCGACCGATCCCCATCATTGCGATCCGGATTCACGCTGGAGCCATCCCAAGAGGGTGACATCCGTTAGTCCTTTGATAGACAAAAGATAAGTAGAATCAACGGATAGAAATTGCAACATATAGTCTTCACAATAAACATTCAACAAGAATGAACGAATGAATTCCAAAGTTAATCATCACACATCCATTAAGGTGAGAAGCCACTTAGATAAAGATATGGAAACAACATCCGCCTTAGAAACAAATCAATATCACAACGAAAAAAAAGATTGGCTTTAGAATGAGCCGAACAAACACATGATAGAGATTTTCCAAAGTGTTGTAGGGGCCACACGACACGAGATAGCGGACGCCAAATGACAAACAAGACGCCCCAATCAGCATAGCCAAGGATTTTTAAGACCCTCACGACCATCGAATCGACCGTGAATGGGCGGACCACTAGACGTTGAACCCCAATCTCAAATCATACATCCCGGAAAGAATATCCCGTAAGCTACTAGAATTCCCACCTATAAACTCCAAACTTTCCATGCAACGGTGTTAGGGACAGGACACAAAATATATCACCCAAACTAACAATACCTAGATCCAAGATCCATCCCAACACATAACCAAGAAATCTCGAAATCGTTGTT
>JAHIAM010007994.1:0-22498 GCA_021605205.1 Aegilops longissima | reverse complement strand
AGAAAAATAGAAATGAGGAGAGGAAGGAGACGAAGGAGGGGCGCTTGGGAAATTTCGAGAGGGGGCCGGCTTTCCCCTGGGTTCCTCATCGGTTATCCATGCCCCCGCAACGGTATGCTCCCCCTGACCTTCGATGATAAGGGACCTTCCCATTTGGGCTTGGTTGTCCTTTTTCTTGTCCGGCTCTTAAACTATTCGCCAAAACTTTCCCGATTTCGTTTGAACTTGAGCCTGCTTTGATAAAATGCGGAACGGCTTTTGGCCCCCTCCTCCAAGGGTCTAACGTCCCCCGACACTCGGTTCTTTTTCATAATGCAACGGGAGTCATAATTATTCGCACAAGAGCTTTTTCCGCCCAATAATAAATTGTAATCCTATAGTTGGGCTGGTGCAGCCCCGTAGTACGGGTCGAGTCCTCCCCAAAGGGTTAATTCTTGAGGGACCCACAGTCCTTGAGCCACCATATTAACCCGCTGCCGACTTGACCCGGTTTTGATAACGAGGCAATCAGTTAGCCCATGTTTTTGACCATAATTTACCTCATCGGCCGGAATTTGTTTATCCTGATGATATCACACCGAAGGTGACTACCCCGATATGAAGCTATCAGTCCGGATTGGCTTTTTAAACAGCTTTCTATCCATTTGGTGAATTTACCACCATGAAATAGGTATTTTTGCTTTGGGTTCCTCCCTTAAGGTCCAACCAGTCCCCCCGCCGCGCCTGTGGGATAGGAGGGCGGGGTGCATGGGCTTTGATTGAAAAGTAACCAGATGTTGGAAAATCGATCGGGCCGAATAAAATCTCGACGGAAGGCCTTCCTCAAGGGCCCTGGCCAAGGGGCCCACCCTCCGATGAACGCCAGAGGGCTTTTTTGGGTACCTTTAAGGCCCTATTTGTTTTCTTATAAAGCTCTCCCAGGATTTTAGGCTTTGGATCGCCAAATATGCAAAAGGGGCCTCATTTTGGCGGGATTCCCCTTATTATACTAGGAAGGTTCCCCCCACGGGTATGACCCCAGATTTAGGGCGAGGTGTTTTTCCTGGCGCTCCGAGGGAAGCGGCACGTTGGGCCATTGTTTTTCGATCCCCATATAATGGTTGAACAGGTCCAGGAAGTTTGGGACGGATGGGCTTAGCCGATGCCGTAAAGGCCCCTGGTTTTGCCCGCATAGGAAATTGGCCCTCAACGCGGCCACTTTTTAGGAGAGGGAGCGCCATTTTGGATTTTGGACAAAGGCGATTTGGAATTCCGGGTTCAATTCGGACCCGGCGCTTAATGCCCTGGAGCGATCCGAGGCCGAAGGGTCTCACGGCGCTTGTTGGATGTAAACTTATTTGGGTTTATTTTGGGTCCCCTTTTCGCCCGGGCCACCCCTGGCCAATTTTTGGGCCGCCCGGGCTGATCCTTGAGTTGCGCTGATTTTAGGACGACTCCACGCCCGGTCCCAAACCCGTTTAATGTCGCGTGGCTTTTTATGCGAAGGAAGGAGTCATGGTATTTACAATCCGCCCGCGCCCTGGTTGTTTATAATGCGGAGGTATTTCGAGGCTACCGCTTGAAATCTTGAAAGGGCGCACTTCCGGATGCCATGAAACCGCGTGCTATCTTTTGAAAGGGGTACCGGCGACGGAGGAGGCAAGGCACATAATAAACCTCTTTGGGGGAAGTGTCCGTGCTTTCGTGACGACGGCACCCGATAAAAATTATGTGTTCGCGTTATTGCTTGGTTCCCCATTTGTGATCCCCACTGGTATTGCAGGGGGGCTAAAGGGTAACCCTTTTCCCCGGAAATGCGAAGCCCTTATGTAAATAATTTTGAGCTTGAGGTTTTGAAATACCAATTGGACAACTCATCTTGGTTGGGGCCAATTCCTCTACGAACTGGCCCAAGGCTTTCCGCGGGAGCCAAGCGATTTTCCGGATTGGCTTTTCTTTTCGGAGATTTGAAGGACCTCAAGTGCCATAAGTTTCCATGCTTATTTTACGCCACGCCCTCATTGCTTCAGTTTTGCCGATCGGTTTCCGAACTATACCGAATTAGGCCGGGTTTTGAGCCCAAGGGCATTGTGTTGAAGCGAATGGGCCGTGGGTGGAATGTTTTATTTTGGTCTGGCTCCGCCCTTGATTTGGTGGACGGATCGCTACGGGGCCAAAACGTGGTCCCCTGGGGCCCGTAATTTGATAATTCGAGGAGGGGGAAGGGACCTTTGGGCGCCTTTTGGTCTTTGAAATCAAAATCGCGGATTTATCCTTCTTGGTACCATCCCGATTTGCTAGCCGTCCGGGTTTTATTCCCTGAACCGCCTTGAGTTTGGTAGCTCCTTCCCTGGCCGCCCCTTGGGCAAAAGCCCAAGGCCTGTTTGATCGCTTGAATTTTAGATATTTGGCTTGCTCGCCACCGCGGGATTTTCCCGCATGTCCGAAGGGGCCAAAGTAAAATGCCCGCTTTTTGTAAAATTTCGAGGTGGGCCTACATCGGGTTTTAATTGTGCCCCAATGGAGGCTTTTTTGGGGTCCGCGGTGGATTGGAAGACATTTACCGTTTTAAAAGAGGGGACGGTCTTTTTCAAGACACCGCCCTGTTTCCCGTATATGCATTGGTTCCCCGTAGGGCTTGATAGTGCCCGAGGGCTAGGACGTTTTTTTCCAAGGATGTTGGACCTAGCAATATGATTGTTAGGTCCCTTTTAATTCATGTACCCATTGGGGTTGTTGTTTAATCCTTCCCCAATAAAGCCCGGGATTCCGCCGCGAAGGACCATTGAAATGTATTACCGAATTGTCCGGGAGCCAAACACTAGCCCAAGGATTTTTCCAGCAAAATGCTTCCCCTGGGTTTTCCTCGGTTGTGGCCCTTCCCAATGCGCCCTTTTCCCATTTTTGAGGCTTTCCAGAGATGAGGTTTAGTCCCCCCGCCATCCATGAGTACCTTAGAAGGCAAAGTCCCCACTATTGGACCGAGGAAAGGGCCTTGGGCGTTAATTTAGGTTCACACGGCTTAAATGTAATAGGGTTACCCATGGTTTATTGTTGCTATTGGTAGCTTAAGGGTTTGGGTTTCGGTTCCAAAATTATTTGATGGCTAAACTTTAATATTTAGGTGTTGCTGGGCCCAGTTCCGAGGTAGAAGCCTTGATTTTTGGCCACTCGGAATTCCCATGAAGGCTATGGTTGGGTGGACCTTTGGTTGAATTTTCATCCGCTTAGAACCCTCCAAGAATTGCCTTTGGGGGTTTTGGTTTTTGGTGTTTAACCCAATGGGTGTGATGCATTTATTTTGGCTAGGGATGATTCGGGGATTTAACATCCCAAAATTCTAAATTTTGGAATGTTTTTAAATAAAAATATGCTTGAGGATTGTTGGTTGATGGATTGGGAAACTGATTGAAACTTGAAACTTTGAAAGGAATAAGGGTGTGCTTTCCCAAACTTTCCACTTCATTTTTGACCCAATTGAATAAGTTCAGCCACCAAAAACCTAGAAGTGAAGATGACATGCTTCTTCCATTTTGAAATGAATAGGGTTTTAAAAGTTGAATTTCATTTGGGAAGTTTCGTTCAAATTTATGAACTCAAGACTTTCATGGGGAAGATAAAAGCTTCTTCAATTAATGAAATAATTAAGCTATAATGAATCAATTGAAAATTGAAAGTCTTTGAAACCCTCCAAATTTTGGTTTTGTTTGTTTAAACTTTGGCTTGGGAAAATTTGCAACCCTTAAATTTGACAAAAGTATGGGGAGAAAATGAACTCCAAAAATTCAAGGAAAATTTAAAAAATTAATTAAATCTGAATTTTATTTGAATTTGAAAAAATGGATTTTTAAATTTTGATTTTGTTTGGAAAATGAAATGAAAAATTTCCCTTCATTTTGGTATATATATACCCAAAAAATAAAGTTTAGGTTTTATTTTGTTTTGTTTTTTAAAAAATAAAGAAAATTCAAGGCCCAAAAGCCACCAGCCCAAAAATACCCCTCCAAAATTGTGGACAATGCCCAAGGACCAAGAGGCCCAACCCCCTCATTTGTGTGATTCCCTTTGGCTGACCACCCCCCTCTTCTTCAAAAGGGGGCCTCCTTCCCGAGAACATTGCTAGATGGGATCAAATCCGGATTTTGAGTGATTTATAAGTTTGAGCTTAAAAAGCGAGGGGCCCCCCATTTCCCAATAAAGACCTCCCTTCCTGCTTATGCCACAGACCCGAGACCTCGCTGCCATTGTCGCCACTGACGACGCCTAGCCCTCCCCGAGCTCCCGACCCCACCTCGAACTCCTCACGGCCTTCCTCAGACCAAGACGGCGACCCTCGAGTCAGCTCCTCACGCCTGAGCACTCTCACGGGCTGTCAGGCTGGAGTCCCTGAGTCCCTAACCATCCTCCCCGTCCGATCCATCTTAGACGGCCACGATTAGAAACCCTAAGGGGTATGATTTATTAAAAGAACCTGGTTCGTCTGGCTTATTTATTAGGTTTTAGTCAATTAAGGCCCGCTTTTAGTTTTAACCTGAGGCCCATTTAGACTAAATTACGCCGTATACAGTGATAGGCCCATTAGGCTTTTTTCTTTATTTTATTTTTCTGTTTTAGCAGAATAGTTTCTGTTTTCAAAATTCATATCTTTTATTCTGTTTAATATTTTGAGTGATTCTTTTTTGTTAGGATTGCAAATTTTATGTAGTTTCTGAAAATATATATTTAGCTATGTTAAAATAATTAAAATGCTTTAATATTGTTTTAGCCAGAATAGCAAATCTGCTATAACTTTAGTTAGAAAAATTATTTTGCATGATTCTTTTTGTCATCACTTTATTTTGACATTGCAAAACCCTAGAAATTAATTTGGGTATTTTAGGATTAATAAATAATTAATTCTAGGCAGAATCCTATTAATCCTAATTAATTGATTAGTTCCTGCTTTTCCAAATTAATTAATTAGTAAATTAAATTATTTTAACTTGTGATTAGTTATTCTAGGTTAGTTTCTGTCATTCCATTAGATGAACTTTTATTTATAATTAATAAGAGTTTTAAATTATTTTCTTAATGGAAATTGGATTAGGCCTAAAATGAGTTTTATAATAGCTTTTAATTATTTCTTTTGCTCCTAGTTGCTTAGTGAAACCTTTTCTGTTAAGTTAACCTAAACCATGATTAGGTTATTTTAAGAAATTTTTGTTATATAAAACTATTTTGTTATTGCTTTGGAGTAGGAAAAACTTTGAATTGTATTTTCTTTTGAGTTTTTCTCCTTTTGATTTGGTTTTGTTTGTTTTGTTGTGCTATGTTACTTTTGTTATGTTGTGTTTTGTGATCCTATTGCTATGTGCTTATTATAGTTATTGTTCATTTCGGTAGAATTTCCGGAGTGCTAAGATTTCTACCACGAAACCCTAGTTCTTTCAAGATCGTCAACCAGGCAAGTTCACTTTGACCATGCTCTTCTTACCTATGTTTTATCTGATTTAGTGGCACCATTGCAACCAATTCCCTCAAGAGTGTTATTGAATCTTGTAGTTGAGTAGTATGCATGAGGTAGGAACCCATCACCCCTGCACAAGCCCGGACGTTATTTTTAATGCTACGCTTATAGTAGACGGGTTTGGTATGAGTGCACGGAGTGGTGTGAGAATGGAGGATCTACGTCAATGACGACAACTCGTGATGGAAATCAAAGGATCCGCATCTTCAAGACCTCAAGACTTCAAGACTCGAGATGTGATTTCAATACACACTCACTGGGTGAAGGACGGTTGACGGGCAGCCCTGAGAAACCCAAGGGTTGGTCGATGCATGGAGAAGCGCCATGACATCTCAAGGAAAGCTTCACCTGCACTCAAAGAGACGGAAGAATACTTCACGCCTCGAAGCTTACCTCGCAACCGCAAGTCATTATGGGCCTCGCTTGGTTGACCTTAGTGGTGACTGGGCTGACTCGCATTTTAGCAGTATGTAGAAGAACGGTAGGATTGGATGGGTACCGGATGCTGGTCGAGGAACTCTTGGAAGACCATGTTTCGGCCATCTTGTTCTCAAACACCTGAAGTGCGAGAACGTGAAAGAGAGAGATCAATCCGCGGTAAAGTGTACAAACCTCTCGCAGAGGGTTATAACCTAATCGATTAGCCGTGTCCCCTACTATTTTACAATTTGAGCATCCGGACTTGGATCTATCTCTGAACTCTCAACACCGGACTGATAACTTAATTGTGGGCAATTTATGATGAATTTGGGCTATGAGACATCGGGTTGGCGGAACCATGTCATGATAGAAAACCCATAGTACAGTACTTCATTTATTCCTTTGATGTAGGGTAAATAAAACCAGCTTTTACGCAAAACAAACCTCGGACATGAGCCATAAAGCCATATTGCATTTAGTATAGTTTTATCATCCTGTTCTCTTATTGTGATCTTGCCAAGACATTCCATGTACCGATTTACACGGCTGCAACGTATCATGTTGCGTATATATTTCGACGAGTAAGAGTTACGATACAGGTTGTTACGGTCTACACTCAACCTCGCCGATGGCGCGTTGATGGACTCTACACCCGCTTGATTTGTTTCCACTGATTATTATGAGGTATATATCATTTTACGCTATTTATACATGTGATTGCACTTGATATATATACATTGATGTACTGTAGGTCCCAAAGATACCGATCCAGTGGATGGTACAAGAATACGTAGGTTTGACTGGCTCGAGGTCGGTCGCTAACGGATTATCCCAAAATTTACTTCTCGTTTTCCGAAAGCACTTCCATCGCACAAGACTTTTTGTACTATGGTCACCAAGTCATCAAAGCGTGTAATTTCGCTGATGACTTATGCGAGCTAGATCTCCTTATCCGTGCAATTATTGCAGAAAAGGAGATTATGCCCTCCTCTCTAAGCAATCCCTTTATCCCTGCCCATAACTTGGAGGAATCTGCCCAAGAATGATGTAATCGCTTTATGCTGGCTCTCTGCCGAAGTTCAGATAGATCACTAATGTTTGGGGGCGGGTGGAACTAGATCCGAACCCCGCCCAATTTAAGACTCTCAAATGGAAGTTTCGAATTCTGGAAGTTTGGATTTTGAATGCTATCCAATGAATCCAACCTCTCGCACGAGCTACTCTAGCTAATTGCTCCCACTTTCAATATGTATCTAGATCAAGACTTAGAGTCATCCAGATCGGTGTCAAAGATTGCATCGACGTAACTCTTTACGTATTTAACCTTTTTGTCACCTCCATAATCGAGAAACATATCCTTATTCCACTAAGTGATAATTTTGACCGCTGTTCTGCTGATCTACTCCTAGATCACTATTGTACTCCCTTGCCAAAATCAGTGTAGGGTATACAATAGATCTGTATACACAGCATGGCATACTTTATAGAACCTATGGTCGAGGCATAGGGAATGACTTTCATTCTCTTTCTATCTTCTTCCGTTGTCGGGCTTTGAGTCTTACTCAATTTCACACCTTGTAATACACGTAAGAACTCCTTTCTTTAACTGCTCCATTTTGAACTACTTAAAAATCTTGTCAAGGTATGTACTCATTGAAAAAACTTATCAAGCTGCTTTTGATCTATCTCTATAGATCTTGATGCTCAATATGTAAGCTAGCTTCACCGAGGTATTTCTTTGAGAAACTCCTTTCAAACACTCCTTTATGCTTTGCATAATAATTCTACATTATTTCCAATCAACAATATGTCATTCACATATATACTTATCAGTAAATGTTGTAGTGCTCCCATTCACTTTCTTGTAAATACAGTGCTTCACCACAAATCCAGATAAAACTATATGCTTTGATCAACTTATCAAAGCGATATTCCAACTCTCGAGATGCTTGCACCAAATTCATAGATGGATCGTTGAGCTTGCACATTTTGTTAGCAACTTTAGGATTGACAAAACCTTCTCGTTGCATCATATACAACTCTTCTTTAAGAAAACCATTAAGGAATGCAGTTTTGACATCCATTTGCCGATTTTCATAAAATGTGGCAATTGCAACATGATTCTGGACAGATTTTTAAGCATCGATACTAGTGAGAAAATCTCATTGTATTCAACACCTTGAACTTTGTCAAAACCTTTTTGCGATAAGTCTAGCTTTGTAGATAGTAACACTACTATCAAAGATCCCTGCCTTCCTCTTGAAGATCCATTTATTCTTAATGACTCACATATCATCGGGCAAGTCAATCAAAGTCCACACTTTGTTCTCATACATGGATCCCATCTCAGATTTCATGGCTTTAAGCCATTTCATGAATCTGGCTCATCATCGCTTCCTCATAGTTCATAGGTTCATCATGGTCTAGTAACATGACTTCTAGAATAGGATCATCGCACTACTCTTAGCGGACTTACTCGAAGACCCACGAAGTTCTCAGTAGTAACTTGATCTCAAGTTTCATGATCATCATCATTAACTTCCTCACTAATTGTGTAAGAATCACCGAACTGATTTGTGATGAACTACTTTCCAATTCGGGAGAAGGTACAATTACCTTATCAAGTTCTACTTTCCTCCCACTCACTTCTTCGAGAGAAACCTTCTCTAGAAAGGATCCATTTTAGCAACGAATATCTTGCCTTCGGATCTGGTGATAGAAGGTGTACCCAACAGCCTTTTGGGTATTCTATGAAGACGACTTCTTCCGATTTGGGTTTGAGCTTATCAGATGAAACTTTTCACATAAGCATCGCAACCCAAACTTTAAGAAACGCACAACTTGGGTTTCTTACACAAACCACAGCTCATAAGGTGTCATCTCAACGGATTTAGATGGTGCCCTATTTAACGTGAATGCACTTGCCTCTAATGCATAACCCCAAAACAATATTGGTAAATCGGTAAGAGACATCATTGATCGCACCATATCAAATAAAGTGCGGTTACGACGCTCGACACACCATAACGCTGTGGTGTTCGGTGGTGTGAGCTGAAACTATTCCACATTGTTTTAATTGAAGACCAAACTCAGAACTCAAATATTCATCTCCACGATCGATCGCGAGAAACTTTATTTTGTTACGATGATTTTCCACTTCACTCTTAAATTCTTTGAACCTTTCAACTATTTCAGATTTATGTTTCATCAAGTAGATATACCCATATCTCGCTCAAATCATCTCGGAAGGTCGAGAAATAACGATACCCGCCACGAGCCTTTAACACTCATTGGATTCGCATACATCAAGATGTATTATTTCTAACAAGTTTGTTGCTCGCTCCATTGTTCAAGAACGGAGTTTTAGTCATCTTGCCCAAAAGGCACGGTTCGCAAGCATCAAATGATTCATAATCAAGTGATTCCAAAATCCATCTTTATGGAGTTTCTTCATGCACTTTACACCGATATGACTCAAACGGCAAAGGCTACAAATAAGTTGCACTATCATTATTAACTTTGCATCTTTGGCATCAATATTATGAATATGTGTATCACTACGATCGAGATCCAATAAACTATTTTCATTGGGTGTATGACCATTGAAGGTTTTATTCATGTAAATGTAACAACAATTATAATCTATCTTAAATGAATAACCGCATTGCAATAAACATGATCAAATCATATTCATGCTCAACGCAAACACCAAATAACATTTATTTAGGTTCAACACTAATCCCAAAGTATAGGGAGTGTGCGATGATGATCATATCAATCTTGGAACCACTTCCAACACACATCATCACTTCACCCTTAACTAGTTTCTGTTATTCCGAACTCCCTGCTTCGAAAGTTACTAATCTTAGCAACCTAACAAGTATCAAATACTTAGGGCTACTATAAACACTAGTAAGGCACACATCAATAACCTGTATATCAAATATACCCTTGTTCACTTTGCCATCCTTCTTATCCACCAAATATTCGTGGCATTTCCGCTCCAAAGGACTATTTCCTTTGCAAAGGTAAGCACTCAATTTCAGTGCTTTGGTCCAGCTTTGGGCTTCTTCGCTGAGTGACAACTTGCTTGTCATTCTACTTGAAGTTCCCCTTTCTTGAAACTAGTGGTCTTGTCAATCATCAACACTTGATGCTCTTTTCTTGATTTCTACCTTCGCTCGATTTCAACATCACGTAAGAGCTCGAATCGCTTTTGTCATCCCTTGCATACTATAGTTCATCACAAAGTTCTAGTAACTTGGTGATGGTGACTAGAGAACTTTGTCAATCACTATCTTATCTCGGAAGATTAACTCCCACTTGATTCAAGCGATTGTAGTACTCGCATAATCTGAGCACATGCTCACTAGTTGAGCGATTCTCTCCATGTTTAGCTATAGAACTTGTTGGAGACTTCATATCTCTCAACTCGGTATTTGCTTGAAATATTAACTTCAATTCTGGAACATCTCATATGGTCCATGACGCTCAAAACGCCTTTGAAGTCCCGATTCTAAGCCGCTACATGGTGCACTAAACTATCAAGTAGTCATCATATTGAGCTAGCCAAACGCTCATAACGCTCGTGATCTCGCCAGCCAATAGGTCTGCTCACCTAGCGTGCATTGAGGACATAATTCTTCTATGCAGAATGAGGATAAACCCCGATCACGGATCCAATCCGATCATTGCTACTAACATCTTTCAACACAATTTTCTAGGAACATATCAAAATAAACATATGAAAGCAACAACGCCGAGCTATTGATCTACAACATAATTTGAAAATACTACCAGACTAAGTTCATGATAAATTTAAGTTCAATTAATCATATTACTTAAGAACTCCCACTTAGACATACATCTCTAGTCATCTAAGTGATCACGTGATCCAAATCAACTAAACCATGTCCATCATCACGTGAGATGGAGTAGTTTTCAATGGTGAACATCACTATGTTGATCATATCTACTATATGATTCACGCCGACCTTTCGGTCTCCGTGTTCCGAGGCCATATCCGCATATGCTAGGCTCGCCAAGTTTAACTCGAGTATTCCGCGGTGCAAATCTGTTTTGCACCCGTTGTATTTGAACGAGAGCCTATCACACCCGATCATCACGGGTGTCTCAAAGACGAAGAACTTTCAGAACGGTGCATACTCAGTGGAGAACACTTCTTGATAATTAGTGAGAGATCATCTTAAAATGCTACCGCCAATCAAAGCAAGATAAGATGCATAAAGGATAAACATCACATGCAATCAATATAAGTGATATGATATGGCCATCATCATCTTGTGCTTGTGATTCCATCTCCTCAAGCTAATGCCATGATCACCATCGCCACCGGCGCTTACACTTTGATCTCCATCGTAGCATCGTTGTCGCTCGCCAAACTATTGCTTTCTACGATTATCGCTACCGCTAGTGATAAAGTAAAGCATTACAGTATGCATTGCATTTATACAATAAAGCATAACAACCATATGGTTTCGCCAGCTTGTCGATAACTCCGTTACAAAACATGATCATCTCATACAATAAAATATAGCATCACGCCTTGACCATATCACATCACAACATGCCCGCAAAAACAAGTTAGACGCCCTCACTTTGTTGTTGCAAGTTTTACGGGCTGCTACGGGCTTGAGCAAGAACCGTTTTACCTATGCATCAAAACCACAACGATAGTTCGCAAGTTAGTGTTGTTTTAACCTTCGCAAGGACCGCTTAGCCACACTTGGTTCAACTAAAGTTGGAGAAACAGACACCCGCCAGCCACCGTGCAAAGCACGCCCAGAGAACCAGTCTCAAGTAGAAGCTGCACGTAATGTCGGTCCGGCCGCCATCCAACAATACCAACCAAAGTATGACATGTCGGTAAGCAAGATGACTTGTATCGCCACAACTCACTTGTGTTCTACTCGGCATATAACATCTACGCACAAAACCAGCCTCGATGCCACCGCTGGGGAACGAGTAATTTCAAAAATTCCTACGCACAACGCAAGATCATGGTGATGCATAGCAACGAGAGGAGAGAGTTGTCCACGCACCGTAGAGACCGAGCGGAAGCATAAGTATGACAACGCTGTTGATGTAGTCGTCAGCATCGCCTTCACGATCCGACCATCGAACGCAAACGAAGCACCTCCGAAGTTCAGCACACGCTAGCTCGATGACGCATCCCTGACCGATCCAAAGAAGAGTGTCGGGATGAGTTTCACAAGACGACGGTGTGGTGACGATGATGATGTTCTATCGACGCAGGGCTTCGCCTAAACTCCGCAACGATATGACCGAGGTGAAATATGGTGGAGGGGCACCGTGACACGCTAAGGAATGATCACGCAAGATCAACTTGTGTCTTTCGGGTGCCCCCCGCCTCAGATATAAAAAAGCAGGGGGAGGCCGGCCTGCCCTAGGGGGCGCTAAGGAGGGGGAGTCCTCCTCCCAGTGGGAGTAGGATTCCCTTTCCTAGTCCAACTAGGAAGAGAGAGGGGGAAGGAAAGAGAGGCGAGGAGAGGGAAGAGGGCCGCTACTCTTCCCCTAGTCCAATCCAGACTTCCCCATGGGAGTGACGCCACCTCCGGCTGCTGCCTCTCTCTCCTCAGCCCACTAAGGCCCAATACTTCCATGGGTTCCGAATCCTCCGCACTGTTTTCTCAAATCACCCTAACACTTCCTGTCCGAATATAGTCGCCCAATATATCAAGCTTTATGTCTCGACCATTTCGAGACTCCTCATGTCCGATCACATCCGGACTCAACAACCTTCGTACATCAAAACATATAAACTCATAATAAAACTGTCATCGTAACGTTGTTGCTCGACTTACGGGTTCGAGAACTATGTGGACATGACCTAGAACTGTTTCCGTCAATAACCAATGGCGTAACTCGATGGTCATATTGGTCTTACATATTCTACGAAGATCTTTATTGGTCAAAACGCATAACAACATAATGCTGTCCTTTGTCATCGTGATGTTACTTGTCTGAATTGATCGTCGCAGATCCAATACCTAGTTTAATCTCGCTACCGACAAGTCTCTTTACTCGCCTCAATACATCATCCCACAACTAACTCATTAGTTGCAACGCTTGCAAGGCTTATGATGTGTATTACCAAGAGGGCTCAGTAGATACTTCTCCGACAATCGGAGTGACAAATCCAATCTCAAAATACGCCAACCCAACATGTACCTTCGAGACACCTGAGAGCACCTTTATAATCACCCATTATGCTAGACGCTTTGGTAGCACAAAGTGTTCCTCCGTAAACGGAGTTGCATAACTTACAGTCATAGGAACATGTATAAGTCATGAAGAAAGCAATAGCAACATACTAAACGATCGTGTGCTGCTAACGGAATGGGTCAAGTCAATCACATCATTCTCCTAATGATGTGATCCCGCTAATAAAATGACAACTCATGTCTATGGTCAGGAAACATAACCATCTTTAATTAACGAGCTAGTCAAGTAGAGGCATACTAGTGACACTCGCTTTGTCTATGTATTCACATGATTATGTTTCCTGTTATACAATTCTAGCATGAATAATAAACATTTATCATGATATAAGGAAATAAATAATAAATTTATTATTGCCTCTAGGCATATTTCCTTCAAAGATGATACTTTGAAGGAATTCCTCATGAAGAAAGGCTTCAAACCTGGTCACTTAATCCTACCCTTTTCACTAAGTCTTTTGATGGTGAATTGTTTGTGTGCCAATATATGTTGATGATATTATCTTTATCGTGATCGCCAATGTTATGTTGATGAATTTGCTTATATGATGAGTGAAGAATATCAAATGTCTATGATGGGAGAATTGAAATTCTTCTTAGGTCTTCAAATTCGTCAACAAATAAGAATGGCGATTCATATCTCAGAGAAATGCCTCAAGGATGTACTTCAGGAAATTCAAGCATGCAAGATTGCAAAGGCGCTTAAAATTCCTATGCCCACAAAATGGCCATCTTTAATCGATGAAAATCGTATTGACGATTGATCAAAAGGTATACTTCCCATGATTGGCTCTTTATTGTATTTATGTGCATCTAGGCCAGATATTATGCTTAGTGTTTGCATGTA
The DNA here is from genome assembly GCA_021605205.1 of Aegilops longissima. Lineage (NCBI taxonomy): Eukaryota > Viridiplantae > Streptophyta > Magnoliopsida > Poales > Poaceae > Aegilops > Aegilops longissima. Next base: position 8,484 of record JAHIAM010007994.1, on the reverse strand, counting down.
AGTTCGATTTTAAGCTACACCGCTGAATCACACCATAAGGTCATGGAAGCATATTCTTCGATATCTAGCTCACACACCAACACTTGGATTATGGTACCCTCAAGGGCTCGCTTTTGATCTCATTGGATATTCCGACCGGCTATGCCAGGTGATTGTGTGGACCAAGTAAGTCAACATCTCGCACATGCCATTTCCTGATTCCATCTTTGTTCTGTTATCCTCGAGAACACGTAATCATGATTATCGCTCAACCGTCAAGTCGTAGTACATTGTTGTGTTGGAAATATGCCCTAGAGGCAATAATAAAAGCATTATTATTATATTTCCTTGTTCATGATAATTGTCTTTTTTCATGCTATAATTGTATTATCCGAAATCGTAATACATGTGTGAATACATAGATCACAATACGCCCCGGTGAGCCTCTAGTTGACTAGCTCGTTGGTCAATAGATAGTCATGGTTTCTCATATGGACATTGGATGTCGTTGATATCGGATCACGCCATTAGGAGAATGACGGATGGACAAGACCCAATCCTAAGCATAACACAAGATCGCGTAGTTCGCTTTGCTAGAGCTTTTCAATGTCAAGTATCTATTCCTTAGACCATGAGATCGTAACTCCCTGATACCAGTAGGAGTGCTTTGGTGTACCAAACGCCACAACGTAATCGGGTGACTATAAAGGTGCATCGCAGGTATCTCCGAAAGTGTCTCGCGGTTGACACGGATCGAGACGGATTTGTCACCCGTGATGACGGAAAGGTATCACTGGGCCCACTCGATAGTGCATCATCATAATGAGCCTCAAAGTGACCAAGTGTTCGTCACGGATCATGCATTATGGTATGAGTAAAGTGACTTGCTTGGTAAGGAGACTGAACGAGGTATTGGGATACCGACGATCGAAGTCTCGGCAAGTAACATACCGTCTCGACAAAGGGAATAGTATATCGGGTTGCTTGAATCTCGACATCGTGGTTCATCCGATAACATCATCGAGGAGCATGTGGGAGCCAACATGGGTATCCAGATCCAACTATTGGTTATTGACCCAGAGCGCCTCGGTCATGTTCCAGATGTCTCCCAACCCGTGAGGGTCTACTACACTTAAGGTTCGGTAAGACGCTTAGGGTTATTAGGAAGACTTGTATGTGATTATCTGGTCGTTGTTCGGAGTCCCGGATGAGATCCCTGACGTCACGAGGAGTTCTTAAGGGTCCTGAGGTAAAGATTTATATATGGGAAGTTGTCAAACGGACACCGAAAAGTTTCGGCATATCGGTATTGACAATGGGTCACCCAAGGGTTCCGGAGGTCCATCTGGAGGGGCCACCTCCTGGGGCCACTTGGCTATGTGGGAGGAGCCAGCCCCCGGTGGGCTGGGCGCACTCTCCCTTGGGCCCTTGCGCCTAGGGGTTGAGGGGGGAACCCCAGGGGCGCCTTGCTTGGGGGCAAGTCCCCTCCTTGGTCACCGCCTCTAGATGCATCTAGAGGGGCCGCCCCTCTCTCCTTCCCCCATAAATAGAGGGGTGAGGGAAGGCAGCAGCACTCCAAGCCAAGGCGCAGCCCTCCCTCCCAACACCTCTCTCCTCCGCTGTGTGCTCGCAAGCCTCGCCTTGAGATCGCCTCCACCATCATCACGCCGTCAGGTCTGCCGTGGAGTTGTCTTCCTCAACTCTCCTTCCTCCTTGCTGGATCAAGACGGAGGAGACGCCGTCTGCATCAGTATGTGTGTTGAACGCGGAGGTGCTGTCCGCTCAGCACTTGGTCATCGGTGATCCTAATCACGCCGAGTACGACTCCATCATCACCGCCTCCTCGAACGCCTCCGCACGCGATCTACAAGTGGTATGTAGATGCAAACTCACTCCCTTGACTCGTTGTTTAGATGAACTCATAGATGGATCTTGGTGAAACCGTAGGAAAATTTTTAATTTTCTCGCAACGCTCTCAACAAAGGGCATCATGAGCTAGGTCTATGCGTAGTTCTCTATTGCACGAGTAGAACACAATTTAGTTGTGGGCGAGATCTTGTCAACTTGCTTGCCGCTACTAGTCTTATCTTGCTTCAGCGTATTGTGGGATGAAGCGGCCCGACCAACCTTACACTTACGCATTACGGAGACCGGTTCCACCGACTAACATGCACTAGTTGCATAAGGTGGCTGGCGGGTGGTCTGCCTCTCCCACTTTAGTTGAAGTGGATTCTGCGAAAAGGGTCCTTATGAAGGGTAAATAGAAGTTGATGTAATCATGCCAGGTTATTCGTAGGTAAGAAAACGTTTTACTAGAACCCAATTGCAGCCACGTAAAAGATGCAACAACAATTAGAGGACGCCTAACTTGGTTTTTGCAGCAATTGTCATGTGATGTGATATGGCCGTAAGTTGTGATGAATGATGAATGATATATTGTGATGTATGAGATCATGTTCTTGTAATAGGAATCACGACTTGCATGTCGATGAGTATGACAACCGGCAGGAGCCATAGGAGTTGTCTTTATTTTGTATGACTCTGCTGTCATTGAAGAACGCCATGTAAACTACTTTACTTTATTGCTAAACGCGTTAGTAGTAGTAGAAGAAGTAAGCATGGTGTGACAACTTCATGAAGACACGATGATGGAGATCATGGTGTCATGCCGGTGACAAGATGATCATGGAGCCCCAAGATGAAGATCAAATGAGCTATATGATATTGGCCATATCATGTCACTACTTTATATAATTGCATGTGATGTTTATTATGTTTTATGCATCTTGTTTACTTAGAACGACGGTAGTAAATAAGATGATCCCTCATACAACAATTTCAAGAAGTGTTCTCTCCTAATCGCACTGCTATAAAGTTCGCTGCTTCAAGCACCACGTGATGATCGGGTGTGATAGATCTCACGCTCACATACAACGGTGTAAGACAGTTTACACATGCAAAACACTTAGGGTTAACTTGACGAGCCTAGCATGTACGCATATGGCTCGAACACGGAGACCGAAGGTCGACACGAGTCGATAGAAGATACGATCAACATGAGAATGTTCACCGACGATGACTAGTCCGCCTCACGTGATGATCGGACACGGCCTAGTCGACTCGGATCGCGTAACACTTAGATGACTAGAGGGATGTCAAATCTGAGTGGGAGTTCATTCAATAATTTGATTAAGATGAACTTAATTATCATGAACTTAGTCTATAACTTTTGCAAAAATATGTCTTGTAGATCAAATGGCCAACGCTCATGTCAACATGAACTTCAACGCTGCCTCAGAGAAAACCAAGCTGAAAGATGATGGCAGCAACTATACGGATCGGGTCCTAACCTGAGGATCATCCTCATAGCTGCCAAGAAGGCATATGTCCTAGAAGCACCGTTAGGTGACCCACCTGCTTCCCCAAGACCGCAAGACGACGAACGCTTGGCAGACATCGCATCGATGATTACCCTCGCTCAAGCAAGCGTATGCTTTACAGCTTAGAACCGGGCTCCAAAAGCGCTTTGAGCAACACGGAGCATATGAGATGTTCAAGAGCTGAAACTAGTTTTCCAAGCTCATGCCCGGTCGAGATATGAAGTTCCGGCCAAGTTTCTATAGCTTGTAAGATGGAGGGAAACAGCTCACAAGGAGCACATACTCAAATGTTCTGGAGGTACATCCGCCGTCCCCAAATTGGAAATTAACCTCCCTGACGAGGCGGTCATTGATGAATCCTTCACGCCCCACCAAGCTACAAGAGCTTCGTGATGAACTACAATATGCGTGGGATGGTGAAGACCATTCCCGAAGTATTTTCAATGTCAAGTCACAGAGGTTGAAATCAAGAAAGAACATCAAGTGTTGATGGTCAATAAGACCACTAAGTTTAAGAAGGGCAAGGGTAAGAAGAACTTCAAGAAGGACGGCAAGGAGAGTTGCCGCGCCCCAAGCAAGTTGCCGGGAAGAAGTCAAAGAATGGACCCAAGCCCGAGATCTGAAAGTGCTTTTATTGCAAGGGAAGGGTCACCGAAGCGGAACTGCCCCAAATACTTAGCTTGGATAAGAAGGCCGCAACACCAAAGGTATATTTGATATACATGTAATTGATGTGTACCTTTACCTATCTGTAGTAACTCCCGGTATTTGATACCGTGCCGCTTGCTCATATTTGTAACTCAAAGCAGGAGCTGCGGAATAAGCGGAGATCGGCGGGACGGACGGTGACGGCGCGCGGCCGAATGGTTCCAGAGTCGATGTGATCGCCGCCGGCACGCTACCTCTACATTTACCTACGGGATTAGTTTTGAACCTTAATAATTGTTATTTGGTGCCAAGTTTGAGCATGAACATTGTATCCGGATCTCGCTTAATGCGAGATGGCTACTCATTTAAACCGGAATAATGGTTGTTCTATTTATATGAGAGATATGTTTTATGGTCATGCTCCAAATGGTCAATGGTTTATTCTTAATGAATCTCGAAGTTTAATGTTACACATATTCATAGCGTGAATACCAAAAGATGTAAAGTTGATAACGATAGTCCCACATACTTGTGGCACTACCGCCTTGGTCACATTGGTGTCAAGCTTATGAAGAAGCTCCATGCTGATGGACTTTGAGTCTCTAGATTATGAATCATTTGACACATGCTAACCATGCCTCATGGGCAAGATGACCAAGACTCGCTCTCCTAACAATGGAGCGAAAGCAACCAACTTGTTGGAAATCATACATACCGATGTGGGTCCAATGAGCGTTGAGGTCATGGAGGATATCGTATGTTCTCACCTCACAGATGACTTGAGTAGATATGGGTATGTCTACTTGATGAAACACAAGTCCGACCTTTGAAAAGTTCAAGGAATTTCAGAATGAAGTAGAGAATCAACGTGACCAAAGATAAAATTCTTACGATCGGATCGTGGAGGAGAATATTTAAGTCACGAATTTGGTACACACTTAAGAAAATGTGGAATCGTTACAACTCACGCCTAGGAACACCTCAACATAACGGTGTGTCCGAACGTCAGAATCGACTCTATTGGATATGGAAAGTATCCATGATGTCTCTACCGATTTACCGCTATCATTTTGGGGATACGCCTAGAGACAACTACATTCACTTTAAATAGGGCACCGCCTAAATCCATTGAGACGACACCGTATGAATTATGGTTTGGGAAGAAACCTAAGTGTCTGCTTCTAAAAGTTTGGGGATGCGATGCTTATGTCAAGAAACTTCAACCTAAAAGCTCGAACCCAAGTCGGAAAATGCGTTTTCATAGGATACCCTAAGGAAACCATAGGGTATACCTTCTACTTAAGATCCGAAGGCAAGATCTTTGTTGCCAAGAACGGATCCTTTCGAAAAAGAGTTTCTCTCAAAGAAGTAGTGTGGAGGAAAGTAGAACTCGATGAAGTACTACCTCTTGAACGGGAAAGAAGTGCAGCCTCAGAAAATGTTCATGTGATGCCTACACCAATCAAGAGGAAAATAATGATGATGATTAAGGTACTTCGGATCAAGTTACATCAAATTCAGAGGTCCACAAGGACACGCCCGCACCAGAGTGGTACGGCAACCCTGTCCCCGAAATCATGTTGTTAGACAACGTGAACCTCGAACTATGAAGAAGCAATGGCGGCCCAGATTCCAAACAAATGGCTAGAAGCCATGAAACCGAGATAGAATCCATGTATGGAAACAAAGTATGGACTTTGATCGATTTGTTCTGGCGATCGGGCAGCGATAGAAAAACAAATGGATCTTTAAGAAGAAGACGGACGCGATGGTAATGTCACTATCTATAAAGCTCGACTTGTCGCTAAGGATTATCGGCAAGTTCAAGGGATTGACTACGATGACATTTTCTTCTCCCGTAGAGAAGCTTTAAGTCCGTCTCAATCATGTTAGCAATTGCCGATACTATGATTATGAGATATGGCGATGGACGCCAAAATGCATTCCTTAACTGTTATCTTAAGGAAGAGCAGTATATGATGCAGCCGTAAGGTTTTGTCGATCCTAAGAACGCTAATAAAGTATGCAAGCTCCATGATCCATTTATGGGCTGTAAGCATCTCGAGTTAGAACATTCGCTTTGATGAGATGATCAAAGCTGCTTAGTTTATGCGCACTTATGGAGAAGCTCTCACACATAAGAAAGTGAGTGGAGCTCGTAGCATTTCATATTATATGTAGATGACATACTTTTGATGGGAAATGATATAGAATTCTTGGACAGCATTAAGGCCTACTTGAAAAGTGTTTTCAATGAAGGACCTTGAGAAGTTGTTATATATTAGGCATCAAGATCTATAGGGATAGATCAAGACGCCTCATAGGTCTTCTACAAAGCACATACCTTGATAAGATTTTGAAGAAGTTCAAAATGGATCAGTCCAAGAAGGGGTTTCTTGCTCAGACAGGGTGGTGAGATTGAGCTCGCCTCAATGCCCCACCACGGCAAAAGATAAAGAAGAGATGAGTGTCATCCCTATGCTTCAGCCATAGGATCTATTATGTATGCCATGTCAGGTACTGCACTGATGTAAACTTTGCCGTAAGTTTGGTAGGAAGGTACCAAAGTAATCCGGCAAGGAACACCGGACAGCGTCAAGAATATCCTCCGGCACCGAAAAGGACAAAGGACATGTTTCTCGTTATGGAGGTGACGAAGAGCTCGTCAGAAGGGTTACGCCGACGCTTAGCTTCGACACGCATCCGATGACTCTAAGTCACAAACCGGATACGTGTATATGTTGAATGGTGGAGCAAAGTAAGTTTGTGTGTCGGGTAGTTGATCGTGAATCCACTAACACCTATGGGACCGGCGGACCGAGTCCTTTTCGTCTGGGTGGTGGGGTGGAGATTACACGAAGAGCGGATCGAGGCGAAGCACATGAGCAGCAGTTTACCCAGCTTCGAGCTTCCGGAGAGATAATACCTCTATTGTCGCTTGTCCGATTCTATAGTGTTCTTGCGAGCATGTACAAGAGCTACAAACCTAGCTTGAGTGTCTCTCGTCCTCAAATGAGTCTAATGAACCGAACCCAAATGAACCCCTTCTACGCTAAGCATGGGCCTCCTTTAATAGGCTCAAGGGGTCACCAACAGATGGCAACGTAGCGAGGGCAAAATGGGAAAAATGACTTTACAGTTGGTAAAAATACTTTGTAATCGTGGTACTCTCCACTCTAATTCTGACGGCAAGGACAAAAGCATTAAATGCCCGGCCCATGTCAGCCTAAATAGTGTGAAGGGATCATCAAAGCGCCACCGCTTGCCACGATGGCACCCCCGCCGCCGGGCCATCTATCGCTGCTCTCCGCTGGCTGCACAAATTCTCTGACACGCGACGCATGGAATGGTCCCATGGCATACATCGCTGGTGGGTGAGCTGGAGCGGATGATGAGAGAAACATTGAACGCTTGAAGCTTGTTTGTCACAAGCAACTTTGTCAGCGCTGGAGCTTGTCGCCATCGAACTCCTTCCCGCAAGCCTCTTTGCCGGGTCTTGTCTTCTCAAGGCCTTGAGGGTAGCCTCTTCCCGCAAGCTCCTCTCACGGGCCTTGTCTCCTTGGCTCAAATACTTTGTTCTTGAATGGCTCCAAAGGAATAATGGAGGACCTTGACGATCACTAGGCAAGCCTTTGCCGCAAGTGTCTGAATCGTCACAAACGAAGTTCGGGATACTAGGGTACCTCCTACTCTAGTACAATCGGTCAGAGCCTCGCCTCGGCGTTAACACACGGTGCCGAGCGCCGCTGGGCTGTGCCCAAAACAAAGGTATCGGGCACGCTCGCCCAGATCACGCCCATAACTTGCTCGACTCCACCACGCCTCCCCACTTAACAGACATACCTTAATGTGGCGCCGTGGGAGAGATCATGGGGTTTCTTTAATTGAAAGCGTGAACGTCCGCCTCCCTCCTCCTTATAAACAGGGGAAACAGGGCAGGTCAGTCACCTCGCCATTTGTCGTCCCATCGGGAAACCACCGCCGCCTCCCCCCCTTCTTCTCTAATCAGAGAGAGCAGCCCGCCTCCCCCACTCGCCACTACTGGCCATCACCGCCTGCCGGTCTCCAGCACTCCTCCGCCATGGCTCCGAAGTCGACAAGGGAAGGGCGTGAAGTTCGTCTGAGGCGCAGCGGCCATGCGCGGGCGGAAGGAGCGGGCTGCCTTCCCCAGCTCGACGCAAAGGAGCCGAGGGAGGGTTACTACTCTTCCGTCGACGAAGACGCTGGAGGATCTCGCTGCACGAGGGCACTCTCACCGCCACATCGAGTTATCCCGAGGTTAGTCTTGCTGGTACCTTTCTATTATAGGCTCGCCCGCCATTCTCTCAATTCCTTTTGTATATCATGAACACACACTTGGCTCCGCCTCCTTGATTTCAACCTCAACGCTGTTCCTCGGACCATTTTCGCTGCGACACACTGCTAAAACTTTGTCGGAGTCCACCCAAACGTAGTACTCTTCCGCCACTTCTTCATG
>JAHIAM010007992.1:0-11399 GCA_021605205.1 Aegilops longissima | reverse complement strand
TAGCGATAGAACGAAGCAACTAGCATAGCAATGATAGTAGTGAGATCCAGGGAGCGGTCATCTTGCCTGAAATCCCGAAGGAAGAAGAACGAGTCCATGAAAAGACGAACGGATGAACCAAGCGGAGACGAACGAATCCTCACGATCGCAACAAACAGAACTAACAAGAAGAAGCACACAACAAGGTAAACACACACACATGAACAAGACATGATGCCAACAAGCATGATGCATGACAAAGCTAAATGAGGCTACTCATGGCAAGAGATGATGCAAACAAGAGCAACACATCAAAGCAAGTTTAAATGAGGCCGAACAACATATAACAACCGAAGTCCTCATATGCAAATTTCGAAATTGGTCCAGATCTGAATAAACCTTATGTTGTTTTAAACAACAAATTAAGATGCACCACGATGATCTACACGAAATTTAGTCAAGTTACATATAAAGTTCATTTAATTTGGAGCTACGCCTAGAAGATATGAGCAAAACAAGTTAAGCATGGCATTGATGCAAAATGCATACAAACATCAAGAAACACCTCAAAACAAGGATCCAACATGATAATATGAAACTACATGCAAAATCAAGCAAGTTCCATATAGAGCACACTAAACGGAGCAACGGTTCAACACAACACCCTATACAAGACATGGCAACAATCTTCCAAAAACAGCAACTAGGCATATTGCAAGCATCAAAAAACACACAGCATCTTAAATAATAACAAAAGGCATGGGCATGATGTACAGGTAAAGCATTACAAAACATGAACACTGAGCTATTCCGAAATCACTAGAACATGCTCAAAAACAATGGCAAGATTGCAAAAATAAAGGCATTGGCGAAATAACATGAGGTTGCAATGTTTAGAGCTATGAAACAACATGTTACAGGAACTTATCATAGCAAAACAAGGCATGACATGAAACTACTAAATGCATAGAACAAAAGTCCCTTAGTGCCATAAGCCAAAAGGGCAAGAAAATATGATGGCACCCATGTAAACATGGCAAGTTATATTAAGATTTAAACATGGCAGAAATAACGAGCAGTAGGCATGTTGGTGAGCTTGAACCACTCACCACAGAGCAATACATGGCATGGCAAGGCCAACAGTAAGAAGACATGGCATAGAAGCTATACATGGCAAGAACAACATCATAGCATGCAAGGATCAACTACAACAACCTTGGCAAAATTGAATAACATGTAAACAATCTGCCAGAACATTTTATAGCAGTAGATCAACTCCTGCTATGGCACTCCATAATTGCAAACAAGGGCATGGATGGATAGAGGGCATGTATAAAAAACATCCTTACTGAAGTATCTCAAAATATGCATGGATCTCTCGTAGCATCAAGTTACGACAAATATCAAGAAACAGGCTGAAATCAAGAACATCGTGAAGCCTAGTTTGCATGCTTGTGCTAGTCACCACAGAGATCACAAAAATACATGGCATACACCTCAAAGATGGCATGGCATATTACAAAACACATGTAGGACTCAAGTCCATAGGGTGCACACATCAATCATGGCAAAATGACAAAGTGCATGTTCGATAAGAATCGAAACTAACATCACATAGCACTCTTCTAACAGCATTTCGGCATCAAGATGAGCTCAAATGAAAATGATGCAATGAGATGAAATGATCTACTCATCGAGGCAACATTTTGACATATTACACGCACAAAACGGAGCAACGATGACAGAGTTATGATGCGATGAAAATACAAAATATGCAAATATTTCGGGACTTAGTGGAATTTGGGGAGGGGAGTCAACCGCGCGCGAATTATGAGGATCGCCGGATTTCACGGAGCAGAGGGCGGAGGCGGACGGGCGGGTCGGAGAGGGGCCGGGGCGAGGCAAGGGCGGATCTGGCCGGATTCGCCGATCCGCCGATCTCGGCGAGGGGAGGCGACGGCGGGCGGCGAGTTTCGGGCGAGGCGAGCCGGCAGCGCGGGCGGCGCTACCGCGGTTGGAGGGAGGACGCGGGCGGGCGGCTGGTCGGGCGGCGGCGGTACGGTGCGCGCCGGGAGGCGACGAGCGGGCGGCGAGGGTCGAAGCGGGCGGCGAAGCGCTACCGCCGAGCGAGGAGGCACGGCGGGCACGCCGGCGACGAGGTGGCGGATGCTGCCAGGCGGCGGCGCGGTCTGCTGGCGAGGCTACCGGCGACGGGACGGAGGGGCAGGGCCGGTCGGGCTCGCTGGCCCACGACGGCGCGGTGCTGGAGGCGAGGGCTGACGCGTGATGCTCTCCCATCGCTGCGCAGGCGGCGGCGTCAGCGGCGCGACGAAACCGGCGGGCGCGGACGGATTTTAGGTTTCGGGACGGACTGCAATTTTTCGGGGGGCTCATTTATAGGTAGAGGGAGCTAGAGAGTCCAAATGAGGTGCGGTTTTGCCACGCGATCGTGATCGAACGACCGAGAGCATGGAGGGAGTTTGCTGGGTTTTGGGCCACTTGGCGGGGGTATTGGGCTACTCAAAGAGGCTTTGCGGTTACCCTGTTAACCGTTGAGTACCAAACGACTCCAAATGATCCGAACTTGACAGCGGTTCACTGTGCTATACCAAGGCCGCTGAACCTCTCCATTCCGAGAAAGTTTAACACCCGCATATGAAAAGAGGTAAAGGGGCGGAGACATAGGAGTGCCGGATTGCAAACGGACAACGGGAAAATGCTCGGATGCATGAGACTAACACGATGCCAATGCGATGCACATGATGACATGATATAAAATGATGATGATGACAAAATGCAACACGCAAAAATGACATGGCAACGACGGCGAATAACTGATGGACACTCGCGATCGAATCCGGCGCATAAACACTCCTCCACTAATAAGAGATCTCGCCCCGAGATCTTAGGACCGAGACGAAGAGAAAAGGAAGAGGTGAAACAAAACTCAAGAAAGAAGCAAAGAATCGAGAGCACTCGAGAATAAGAGAGAAACGACGAGAATGTGAGAATCGAAGCTCACGGCATCGATAGACTATGAACGACTCGTTCTAACCGGAGTGGTTAGAATGAGAAAAGAAACGGATAAGACCGAAGGATTTAGGTAGCACTGCTGAAAATGGAAGGATAGAACATGAACTTCAAGATGGAATGACACTTGACGACAAAAGAAACGCAATACCTCCGAAGAATTGGAAAAATTGAATGAAAAGAACTTAGAAGGAAGGATTGACTGAGTTGTTGAGAAAATCAACAAAAAGAACAAGCTTGTTGTGTCTTATGGATAACCTCTCAAAATTATGAGGTGATCATCGAGCACAAACGAAAAGATTGAAAAGCTGAGGAGATCGAAGAAATGCAAAACTCCACTTCAAAAGAATACGAGAATTAATTACACTTCGAGATACGAGAAGAAAAGATACTTGAACTCCACCAACAAAATCTTGATGAACTCTTGAAGAATGAATTAAATCATGAAGAACCACCATGAAGAACTCCGTAACAAAAGATGACGAGATAAAATGAAGGATGAAAGAATAAGATGAGCATTATGATGATTTAGATGGAGGTTCGGAGATGGTCGAGGAAATTGAACTCCGAAAAGAAAAGATTAAAACACTTGAACTAGAATTTATTCATCAAGAAACACCGAGAAAAGGATTACTCACTTGGATGAAATAAGAATAAGATTTATTGTATGCTTATCCTTCATCAAATTAAATTGATGACAAGCAATGGATTTTGCATATTACTTATTCTTCTTGAAAAGAATTGAGAAGTGACATAACGAAACTTGAGAAGGTCTTCATGAACCACCTAGAGGGTTGAAAAGAACAATGAATTAAAATGATAGTGATGGAAAAGAATTGAACGAACCACCGAAGAACTCGGAAATGACCGATGAAAGAGAATGAATCACCGGAAGAATTAGAAGAACAAATAACTAGAGAGGATTTAGATGTAAAAGAAGAAAGAGATCATGAGCTGATTAGAGAACACTTGATAAGCACCGCATAATATTGAGATGAACGAAGGCACGGATATAGAATAATTGAAGAACGAATCTGAAAACTTAGAATGAAGAAATCTTCAAAAGACGGCTCCGATGATCGAGAGAAAGCAACACCGAAATACTCCGGATGGATGAAAAGAATTTACGATTGAAAACAATTTGAGAGGATAACATCGAGCTAGCACCGCTAATCTCCGGAGAACGGACAAGATTTAAGAGAAACTCTACTGGTCTTCAAGGACGACGAGAAACACCACCAAAATAACTGAGGTACCCGCAGAATGAAAAGCAAAGAGGTTGAGCCAATAATGAAAATGATTTGAAATAGATCTTGACAAGACATCGACTGATGAATTCATTTTACCAAACCAAAAGAATTTGGGAATAACCGGGAAATTAGAAGAGTCGTAAGATCATGGAAAAAACCTGTTAGGGCCCACTGAGATAACACCGCTGAAAAAGGATGAATAGATAGATGATGCACCGGAAGAATTGAAATATTTGAATGAGGTGACAACCTTGAATTAATTGGAACACGATAAATCTCCTGAGATGTCTTCAGCACTGGAAGGATAAATCAGAGGCGAACGAGCAAAGAGAACACTTCGAGGAAAAGAGTATGATCAACACCGAAAACATGAATTGAACCACCGAAAAGAAAAGAGATGAAGAATGACGAACGAGATGAGAATTCACCGTTGAAATAATTGAGGAAGATCAAGAGACTCCACGAATGAAATTGATGGTCGAGGACGATCGGGAAGAAAAGGGTGGAGGGCGGAAAAACAGGCAACTTGGAAGGGGAAATCGTATCTTGAAGAGAAAACACCTTGAAATCATTGAGGAAAGAAAGAAGACTTCACACGAGTAGGATGGATACTGACACGGACTCGTTCCGAGAGGAAGAAGGGTGGGCGGTGGAAAACAAACAATCGGGATTGAACTTGCAACAATGGAGAGGGTCGAATCACTTGACGAGAAATGCACCGACAAAAGAGCTGAGGAACAACTACGAAAACCAATCGCGTGATCCTAAAGAAAATTTGAACGGAAGAGGAGTAATTCATAACACCTACGCCAAGATTCCTCACCAGAGCGATTTAAGGGCTGAGGAGTAAAAAGAATTTACTCCGATATAACTAGACTCAAACAGTTTTCTTCTAGACTCAACAACGCCAAACTACACGATCAATCAAGGGGCCCTAGGGTCGGTCGAGGCTCGATACCAACTTGTCACGCCTAATATGCACCCTATCCAAAAGGAACTCGACGGTCCCACCAAGGATAGACCCGATATTGAAACGCTTTTGCAAGGTGGATATCATTACATCAACATTACATAATAGATGGGGATACATACATAAGGCACAAATGCCACAAGAATACATCAACATCATATACAAGATCAACATCCACTATGGATGAAACATAAACAGAAACTCAAACAATATCCACTCGCTAGCTCCAGCTGCCAACCGAACCTATCCCGATCAAGAAGAAGCGAAGAACTCCAACACAAGTAAACATCGCCTCGCCATGATCATCGTGACAACCTGTAACTGCAACTGGTGGTGTAGTAACTGTGAGCCACGAGGACTCAGAATCCCATTACCATGGGTATCAAGACTAGCAAAGCTTAATGGGAAAAGAAGGTAAAGTGGTGAGGTTGCAGAGCTACTGCATATATGGTGGCTAACATACGCAAATGAGAGCGAAGAGAAACAAAGGAACGGTCACAACTAGTAATGATCAAGAAGTGATCGAACTCCTACTTACGCCAAACATAACCTGTAAACCGTGTTCTCTCTCGATCAACCCCAAAAGAGACACTCACTGCACGCATAACGGTTGGTATTTTAGAAGAGTTTGCTTCAAGTTTACTACAACCGGATATTAACAAATTCCCATCTGCCACATAACCATGCACGGCTTTCAAAGTTTATACCCTGCAGGGTGTCCCAACTTAGCCCATGATAAGCTCTCGCGATCAACGAAGGATATTCTCTTCCCGAAGACCCGATCAGTCTCGAATCCTGCCACAAGACATTTCGACAAGAATAAAACAAGACCAAAGCCACTAATGTGCCGACACAACCTAGGAGCTGCACATATCTCGCTCAGGCACACCGGATTGTCCAAACTCGATAGGCGAACCCAGAGTTGTTCCGGTACACCGCGGTCGACAGCTTTGACCAAGACCACGACGAGCACTGCCCGGTAATAAGATGACCCTTAGAGCCACGACCAAGGGAAAAAGGCTAGGTGAGGCAAATGTAAAACCAATGTTGGGCCTGCCGGAGGAGTCTTATTCAAAGCGAACTGTCAAGGGGGTCCCATAAATCACCCGACCGCTAGGGACGCAAAATCCGGGAACATAATACCGATATGACGGAAACTAGGGCGCAAGAGTGAACAAAACACTGCATAAGGCCGAGCCTTCCACCCTTTACCAAGTATATAGATGCATTAATTAAATAAGATATATTGTGATATCCCAACAAGTAAACATGTTCCAACAAGGAACAACATCTCCATGTTCCAACAAGGAACAAACTTCATCTTCACCGCAACTAACAACGCTATAAGAGGGCTGAAAAGTAACATAGCCAAACAACGGTTTGCTAGAAGGGTGCAAAAGGTTAGAGGCTGACATGGCAATTGGGATGGCTTGATAAACAGTAATAGGTAGCAGCATAGCGATAGAACGAAGCAACTAGCATAGCAATGATAGTAGTGAGATCCAGGTGGTCATCTTGCCTGAAATCCCGAAGGAAGAAGAACAGTCCATGAAGAAGACGAACGGATGAAGTCGAACCGCGTGAGACGAACGAATCCTCACGATCGCACTAAACAAACAGAACTAACAAGAAGAAGCACACAACATAGGTAAACACACCACACATGAACAAGACATGATGCACAACAAGCATGATGCATGACAAAGCTAAATGAGGCTACTCATGGCAAGAGATGATGCAAACAAGAGCAACACATCAAAGCAAGTTTAAATGAGGCGGAACAACATATAACAATTCCGGTAAGTCCTCACAATTTCGAAATTGGTCCAGATCTGAATAAACTTATGTTCAAGTTGTTAAACAGCAAATTAAGATGCACCACGATGATCTACAAAATTCTAGTCAAGTTACATATAAAGTTCATTTAATTTGGAGCTACGGCCTAGAAGATATGAGCAAAACAAGTTAAGCATGGCATTGATGCAAAATGCTACAAACATCAAGCAAACAACCTCAAAACAAGGATCCAACATGATAATATGAAACTACATGCAAAATCAAGCAAGTTTCATATAGAGCACACTCAAACGGAGCAACGGTTCAACACATACACCCTATACAAGACATGGCAACAATCTTCAAAACAGAACTAGGCATATTGCAAGCATCAAAACCAACATGCTAAGCATCTTAACATAATAACAAAAGGCATGGGCATGATGTACAGGTAAAGCATTACAAAACATGAACACTGAGCTATCTCCAGAAATCACTAGAACATGCTCAAAAACACATGGCAAGATTGCAAATAATAACAGTTAGCATTGGCAAATAACATCAGGTTGCAATGTTTAGAGCTATGAAACAACATGTTACAGGAACTTATCATAGAAAAACAAGGCATGACATGAAACTACTAAATGCATAGAACAAAAGTCCCTTAGTGACCATAAGCCAAAAGGGACAGAAAATATGATGGCATCCATGTAAACATGGCAAGTTATATTACAATTTAAACATGGCAGGAACAACGATAAGTAGGCATGTTGGTGAGCTTGAACCACTCACCACAGAGCAATACATGGCATGGCAAGGCAATCAACAGTAAGAAGACATGGCATAAAAGCTATACATGGCAAGAACAGCATCATAGCATGCAAGGATCAACTACAACAACCTTGGCAAAATTGAATAACATGTAAACAATCTGCCAGGAACATTTTATAGCAAAAGTAGAGCTCGATTGACTCAAGCTATGGCACTCCATAATTGCAAACAAGGGCATGGATGGATAGAGCAAGGCATGTATAACAAAACATCCTTACTGAAGTATCTCAAAATATGCATGGATCTCTCGTAGCATCAAGTTAACATGGCATAAAAATATCAAAAACAGGGCTGAAATCAGCAACATCAGAAGCCTAGTTTGCATGCTTGTGCTAGTCACCACAGAGATCACAAAATACATGGCATACACCCCTGTAAAGATGGCATGGCATATTACAAAACACATGTAGGACTCAAGTCCATAGGGTGCACACATCAATCATGGCAAAATGACAAAAGTGCATGTTCGATAAGAATCGAAACTAACATCACATAGCACTCTTCTAACAGCATTTCAGGCATCAAGATGAGCTCAAATGAAAATGATGCAATGATATGAAATGATCTACTCATCGAGACGAACATTTTGACATATTACACGCACAAACGGAGCAACGATGACAGAGTTATGATGCGATGAAAATGCAACAAAATATGCAACAATTTTGGGAGGGAAAGTCAATCATGGCCGGATTATGAGATCGCGGATTCGCGGAGCAGAGGGCGGGAGGCGGCCGGGCGGTCGGAGAGGGGCGGCCGGCGGATCCGGCGGATCTCGCGGATCCGCCGGATCCAGGCGGAGGCTACGGCGAGGCGCAGCCGTCGGCGGCGAGGTGGCAGAATGCGGCGGCCCGCGGCTCGATGGCACGCGGCCGCGCGCGGCAACGCAGGCCGACGCGAGGCGATGTTGAGCGGGCGGCGAGTCCGAAGCGCGCCGGCCGGCGAGGCGAGACGCGGGCGGCGGGCGGCGCGATAGGCGGCGGGCGGTTGGCGCGCGGCGCTGCCAGCGGCGGCCGTCGCGGGCAGGTGTACGGGATGAGCGGGCCAGGGGCGCGATCGGGCTCAGGGCGTTGGAGGCGCAGAGACGGTGCGGCCTCCCACTGCTCGGCTGGGCGGCACGGCTGGGATGGATTTTAGGGTTTCGGGGACTTTGGACTGCGATTTTTGGGGGTCTAGTTTTATAGGTAGAGGGAGCTAGAGAGTCCAAATGAGGTGCGGTTTTGCCAGCGATCGTGATCGAAAGACCGAGAGCATGGAGGGAGTTTGATGGGTTTTGGGCCACTTTGAGGGGTGTTGGGCTGCAACTCAAAGAGGGCTTGGGGTTACCGTTAACGTGGAGTACCAAACGACCTCCAAATGATCCGAACTTGACAGCGGTTCACGTGTTATACCAAGGCCGCTTGACAAACCTCGGGCCATTCCAGAAAGTTTAACACCCGACATGAAAAGAGGTAAAAGGGGCGCCGGAGACATAGGAGTGCGGATTCAAAACGGACAACGGGAAAATGCTCGGATGCATGAGCGAACACGTATGCCAATGCGATGCACATGATGACATGATATAAAATGCAGATGATGACATGCAAATGCAACACGCAAGCAAATGACATGGCAACGACGGCGAATAATCGACGGACATTGGCGATCGAATCCGGGCGCACATTCTCCCACTTTAGTCGGAACGGATTCGATGAAAAGGGTCCTTATGAAGGGTAAATAGCAATTGGCATATCACGTGTGGTTTTGCGAGGTAAGAAACGTTTGCTAGAAATCCATAGCAGCCACGAAAACATGCAAACAACAATTAGAGGACGCCTAACTTGTTTTTGCAGGGTATGCTATGTGATGTGATATGTCCAAGAAGAATGTGATGAATGATATGTGATGTATGAGATTGATCATGTTCTTGTAATAGGATTCACGACTTGCATGTCGATGAGTATGACAACCGGCAGGAGCCATAGGAGTTGTCTTTATCTATTGTATGACCTGCGTGTCATTAACGCGCCATGTAATTACTTTACTTTATTGCTAACCGTAGCCATAGTAGTAGAAGTAATAGTTGGCGAGACAACTTCATGAAGACACGATGATGGAGATCATGATGATGGAGATCATGGTGTCATGCCGGTGACGATGATGATCATGGAGCCCAAGATGGAGATCAATGGAGCTATATGATATTGGCCATATCATGTCACTACTATATAATTGCATGTGATGTTTATTATGTTTATGCATCTTGTTTACTTAGAACGACTGTAGTAAATAAGATGATCCTTAAACAATTTCAAGAAGTGTTCTCCCTAACCCGGGCACCGTTAAAGTTCGTCGCCTAAGCACCATGGATCGGGTGTGATGGATTCTTACGTTCACATACAAGGTGTAAGAAGATTTACACACAAACACTTGGGGTTAACTTGACGAGCCTAGCATGTCAGTCATGGCCTCGAAAAGAGACCAAGGTCGAGCATGAGTCGATAGTAGATACGATCAACATGAAGATGTTCACCGATGATGACTAGTCCCCTTTCACGGATGATCGGACACGGCCTAGTTGACTCGGATCGTTAATCACTTAGATGACTAGAGGGATGTCTATTCGAGTGGGAGTTCATAAGATGAACTTAATTATCCCTGAACATAGTCAAAAACCCTTTGCAAATTATGTCATAATTTAGTTCTCTCTTAGATATGTTCCAGAGAAAATATAGTTGAAAGTTGAAAAGCGATTATGCGGACAATAGAAAGCTTATGTCCCATGCACCCCAGGTGCTGAACCCCAAACATCGTTTGTGGATGTTTAACATCGAACATACAAGTTTTGATAACTACGGATAGTTCGCTTAAACGGTTTAGAGTTGAGGCACCAAAGACGTTTAAACGCCGGAACATATGAGATGTTTCGAGGGCTGAAATTGGGATTTGGTCGTGCTCACGCCAAGAGGTATAAGACCCCACGATTTTCTTAGCCTCCAAACTAAGGGAGAAAAGCTCAATCGTTGAGCTTGTGCCGTTTCCAGTGCAACAATCACTTGAATCGAGGGAGTTGATCTTCCATGAGATAGTGATGTTTTCCAAAGTCATTGCCCCAAGCTGCTAGAGCCGGGATGAACTATAACATGTCGGATAGATATGATGATCTTGAGGTATTCAGATGTTTGACACCGCGAAAGTAGAAATCAAGAAGGAGCATCAATTGTTGATGGTTGGTGAAACCACTAGTTTCAAGAAGGGCGGCAAGAAGGGACATTCATGAAACGGCAAACATTGTTGCCCAAGGAAGAAACCCAAGGTTGAACCCAAACCCGAGACTAAGTGCTTCAAAAGGGGAACAGCCACGGAGCGAATTCCCAGATACTTGGTAGATAAGAAGGTCAAGGTCGAAGAAGTTATTGAATAATTATGTTAATGTGTTTTACTAGTACCCTAGTAGGGTATTAGATAGTTGGGTTGCAAGTGTTAGTAACTCAAAATAAAAGCTACGGAAAAACGGAGACTAGTTAAAGGTGAGTGAAACGTGTTGGAAGTGTTTCCAAGGTTGATGTGATCAAGCATCGACG
>JAHIAM010007989.1:0-13460 GCA_021605205.1 Aegilops longissima | reverse complement strand
AGCGTAAGCGAAGTCGAGGCGACGCCGGGTAGCGACGGCGACGCCGAGACGGGCACGCAACCCCACCCCGTTTAGCGAACGGGAGGCGACGCCGGAGCGACGGGCGACGCCGAGACGGGCACGGAAACGCCACTCGCCTTTTAGCGACCGGAAGTCGGGGCGACGCCGGGAGCGAACGACGCCAGGGGCACGGACCCACGCCACCCTGTTTTAGCGTAACGCGAAGTCGAGGCGACGCCGCCCGGAGCGACGACGGACGCCAGACGCGCACGGACCACGGCCACCGTTTTGCGAACGCGAAGTGGGGACGCGCCGCGTAGCGAGACGACGCCGAACGACCGGATACCACCCAATTTCGTTTAGCGGCGAAGTGGCGACGGCCGCGAGCACGACGCCGAGACGGCACGTGACACCCCGCCACCCGTTTAGCGAACGAGTCGAGGCGACGCCGGAGCCGGACCCGAGACGGCACGGACACCACCGCCACCCGCTTTTAGCTAACGCGAAGTCGAAGGGCGCCGCCGCGTAGCGACGACGACGCCGGACGGCACGGACACCACCGCCACTCGCCTTAGCGAACGCGGTCGGGCGCGCCGCGTAGCAAGGACGCCGAGACGGCACGCGACACCACCGCCACCCGCTTAACGTAACGCGGTCGAGGCGACGCCGCCGCGTAGCGACGACGGACGCCGAGAGGCACGGACACCACGCCACCTGCTTTTACGTAAAAGTCGAGGCGACGCCGCCCGAGCGACGAGACGCCGAGACGCAGCAGTGACCCACGCCACCCGTTTAGCACGGGTCGAGGGCCGCCCGAGCGACGACACGCCAGACGAGCACGGACACCACCGCCACTGCCTTAGGAACGCGAAGTCGAGGCGACGCGCCGGAGCGACGGCGAGCCAGGCACGAACCACCGCCACCGTTTAGCGTAACGCGAAGTCGAGGCGACGCCGCCGTAGGGACGACGGACGCCGACGGACGTGACACCCGCCACCGTTTAGCGAACGCGAATCGAGGGACGGCCGGCGAACGACGCCGAACGGCACGGACACCACCGCCATCGTTTAGCGTAACGCGAAGTCGAGGCGACGCCGCCGCGTAGCGACGCGGACGCCGAGACGGCACGGACACCACGCCACCTCGTTTTAGCGAACGCGAAGTGGGCGCGCCGCGTAGCGACGGCGACGCCAGACGGGCACGGAACCACGCCTCCTTAGCGAACGCGAAGTCGGGACGCCGCCGTAGCGACGCGACGCCGAGACGCACGTGACACCATCGCCACTCGCCTTAGCGAACGCAGTCGAGGCGACGCGCCGCGTAGCGACGAGCGACGCCAGACGGCACGGACACCACGCCACTCGTTTTAGCGAACGCGAAGTCGAGGCGACGGCCGCGAAGCGACGACGGACGCCGAGACGCGCACGTGACCCACGCCACCTCCTTTAGCGTAACGCGAAGTCGAGGCGACGCCGGCCGTAGCGACGACGGACGCCGAGACGGCACGTGAACCACGGCCACCTCGCTTTAGCGAACGCGAAGTCGAGGCGACGCCGCCGCGTAGCGACGACGGACGCCGAGACGAGCACGTGACACCACCGCCACCTTGTCTTTAGCGCATCGCGAGTCGGCGACGCCGCCGGTAGCGACGACGACGCCGAGACGCGCACGCGACACCACGCACTTGCCTTAGCGTAACGCGAAGTCGGCGACGCTGCCGCAGACGACGACGACGCCGAGACGGGCACGTGACACCACCGCCACCTCGCTTTAGCGTAACGAGAGTCGAGGCGACGCCGACGTGCAGTAGCGACGACGACGCCGAGACGGGCACGTGACACCACCGCCACCGCCTTAGCGTAACGCGAAGTCGAGCGACGTCCGCCGTAGCGACGCGACTTACCAGACGAGCACGCGACACCATGTACCAATTTCGCTTTTAAAGGCATCGCGAAGGAGCGACGCCGCGGTAGCGACGACGACGCCGAGACGGGCACGTGACAACCGCCACCGCTCTTAGCGTATCGCGAAGTCGAGGCGACGCCGTCGCGAGCTTAACGACGGACGCCGAGACGCAGCACGGAGACCACCGCCACCCCGCTCTTAGCGTAACGCGAAGTCGGCGGGCTGCCGCTGTAGCGATTTACGACGCCGAGACGAGCACGCGACACCACTACCACCCTGCCTTAGCGTGCACGCTAGTCGGCGACGCCGCCGCAGAAGCGATTTACGGACGCCAGACGAGCACGTGACACCACCGCCACCCTGCTTTAGCGCGAAGTCGAGGCGACGTCGCCACGGACGCGACGCCGAGACGAGCACGTGACACCACCGCCACTTGCCTTAGCGTAACGCGAAGTCGAAGGACGCCGCCACGGTAGCTTAACGACGGACGCCGAGACGGCACGGACACCACCGCCATTTCGCCTTAGCGTAAAGCGAAGTCGGCGACGCCGTCCGGTAGCGACGACGACGCACGAGACGGGCACGTGACATCGCCACCTCGCTCTTAGCGAACGCGAAGTCGAGGCGACGTCGACGCGCAGTAGCGACGACGGACGCCAGACGCACGTGACACCACCGCCACTTCGTTTTAGCGTGAACGCGAAGTCGAGGCGACGCCGCCGCGTAGCGACGACGGACGCCGAGACGCGCACGTGACACCACCGCCACCTCGCTTTAGCGAACGTGAGTCGAGGCGATTGCCGCGCAGATTTACGGACGCCGAGACGCGACGTGACACCACCGCCACCTCGCCTTAGCGAACGCGAAGTCGAGGCGACGCCGCCGCTGTAGCGACGGCGACGCGACGGCACGTGACACCACCGCCAATTCGCCTTTAGCGTAACGCGAAGTCGAGGCGCATATCGTCAGCGTAGCGACGACGACGCCAGACGCAGCACGCGACACCACCGCCACTGCTTAGCGTAACGCGAAGTCGAGGCGACGCCGCCAGGTAGCGCATAACGGACGCCGAGACGCAGCACGTGATACCATCGCCACTCGCTTTAGCGTAACGCGAAGTCGAGGGGAAGTCGCCGCAGAAGCGATTTACGGACGCCGAGACGTAGCACGTGACACCACCGCCACCTCGCTGCTGCATAAGGCGAAGGCCGCTGCCGCGGTAGCACGACGTAACGCCAGACGCAGCACGTGACACCACCGCCACCTCGCTCTTTAGCGTAACGCGAAGTCGGAGGCGAGGTCGCCGCAGAAGCGCATTTACGGACGCCAGACGCAGCACGTGACACCACCGCCATTTCGCTCTTTAGCGTAAAGCGAAGTCGAGGCGACGCCGCCGCGTAGCGATTTACGACGCATTTAGACGGGCACGTGACACCACCGCCACCGTTTAGCGAACGCGAAGTCGAGGCGACGCCGACGCCGTAGCGACGACGGACGCCGAGACGGGCACGTGACACCACCGCCACTCGTTTAGCGTGAACGCGAAGTCGGCGACGCCGCCGCGCAGAAGCGACGACGGACGCCGACGGCACGCGGACACCATCGCCACTCGTTTTAGCGCATCGCGAAGTCGGCGGACGCCGTCATGTACGTATTTACGACGACGAGACGCGACACCATCGCCACTCGTTTAGCGTGAACGCGAAGTCGAGGCGACGCGCCGCGGTAGCGAAGACGGACGCCGAGACGCGCACGTGATACCACCGCCACTCGCTTAGCGTAACGCGAAGTCGAGGCGCGTTGCCGCGTAGCGAAGACGACGCCGAGACGAGCACGCGACACCACCGCCACCTCGCTTTAGCGTAACGCGAAGTCGAGGCGACGCCGCCGCGTAGCGATAACGGACGCCGAGACGGCACGCGACACCACCGCCACTTCGCTCTAGCGTAACGCGAAGTCGGGCGAAGTCACGCGGTAGCGACGACGACCAGACGCAGCACGACACCACCGCCACTTGCCTTAGCGCACGCGAAGTCGAGGCGACGCCGCCGCAGAAGCGACGACGCGACGCCAGACGCAGCACGCGACACCATCGCTACCATGTCTTAGCGCGCGAAGTCGAGGGAGTGACGCTGCCGTAGCGCATTTACGGACGCCGAGACGCAGCACGCGACACCATGCCGCCCCTGCTCTTAACGTAACGCGAAGTCGAGGCGACGCTGCCGCGTAGCGACGACGGACGCCGAGACGCAAGTGACACCATCGCCACTCGCCTTAGCGAACGCGAAGTCGAGGCGACGCCGCCACGTAGCGACGACGACGCCGACCAGCACGTGACACCACCGCCACCTCGCTTAGCGTAACGCGAAGTAGCGACGCTGCCGCGTAGCGACGACGACGCCGAGACGGCACGTGACACCACCGCCACTTCGTTTTAGCGTACGCGAAGTCGAGCGACGCCGCCGCGAAGCGACGACGCGACGCCGAGACGCAGCACGTGACATCGCCGCCACTTCGTTTTAGCGTAACGCGAATGAGAGCGACGCCGCGTTAGCGACGACGACGCCGAGACGGGCACGTGACACCACCGCCACCTCGTTTTAGCGTAACGCGAAGTCGAGGCGACGCCGACGTAGCGACGACGACGCCGAGACGGGCACGTGACACCACCGCCACTCGCTCTTAAAGGAACGCGAAGTCGAGGCGACGCCGCCGCGTAGCGACGACGGACGCCGACGAGCACGTGACACCATCGCCACTCGCCTTAGCGTACGCGAAGTCGAGGCGACGCCGCCGGCGCAGCGACGACGACGCCGAGACGCACGTGACACCACCGCCACTTCGCTTTAGCGTAACGCGAAGTCGATGACGCCGCCGCGTAGCGACGACGGACGCCGAGACGGGCACGACACCACCGCCATTTCGCCTTAGCGTAACGCGAAGTCGAGGCGACGTTGCCGCGGAAGCGACGACGGACGCCGAGACCGCACGTGACACCACCGCCACCCTCGCCTTTAGCGCATCGGAAGTCGAGGCGACGCCGACGTAGCGACGATTTGACGCCGAGACGGGCACGCGTGACCACCGCCACCTCGTTTAGCTGCAACGCGAAGTCGAGGCGACGCCGCGCGTAGCGACGACGGACGCCGAGACGCACGTGACACCACCGCCAACCTCGTTTTAGCGAACGCGAGTCGAGACGATTAGTCAGATACGGCGACGCCGAGACGGGCACGTGACACCACCGCCACTCGCTTTAGCAGAATGGTCGGCGACGCTGCCGCGTAGCGACGACGGACGCCAGACAGCACGTGATACCATCGCCACCTGCCTTAGCGAACGCGAAGTCGGCGACGCCGCCGCGTTAGCGACGCGACGCCGAGACGCAGCACGTGACACCATCGCCACCTCGCTTTAGCGTAACGCGAAGTCGAGGCGACGTCGCTGCGTAGCGACGACGACGCCGAGACGCGCACGTGATACCACCACGCAGCTTCTTTAGCGCACGCGAAGTCGAGGCGACGCCGACGCCAGAAGCGACGACGACGCCGAGACGCGCACGTGACACCACCGCCACTCGCCTTTTAGCGAACGCGAAGTCGAGGCGACGCCGCCACGTAGCGACGACGACGCCAGACGGCACGCGACACCACCGCAATTTCGCTCTGGCGCGATGGTCGAGGGCGACGCCGCCGCGTAGCGTACGACGACGCCGAGACGAGCACGCGACCACCGCCACTTCGCTCTGGCGTAACGCGAAGTCGAGGCGACGTCGCCGCGGTAGCGACGACGATTTATTTGAGACGCAGCACGTGACACCACCGCCACTCGCCTTAGCGTATCACGCGAAGCGAGCGGACGCCGCGTAGCGTACTTACGCGACGCCGAGACGCAGCACGTGACACCATCGCCACCATGTTCTTAGCGTAACGCGAAGTCGAGCGACGCCGCCGCGTAGCGACGACGACGCCGAGACGCAGCACGCGACACCACCGCCACCTCGCCTTAACGTAACGCGAAGTCGAGGCGACGCTGCCGCGTAGCGATTTACGACGCCGAGACGGCACGCGACACCACCGCCACCCTGCTTTGGCGTAACGCGAAGTGGCGACGCCGCCGCAGTAGCGACGACGGACGACGAGACGCAGCACGTGACACCACCGCCACTCGCTCTTAGCGCACGCGAAGTCGGCGACGCCGCCGCGAGCGACGACGACGCCGAGACGAGCACGTGACACCACCGCCACCATGTCTTAGCGTAACGCGAAGTCGAGGCGACGCCGCCGCGTAGCGACGATTTTGACGCCGAGACGGCACGTGACACCACTTCACCTCGCCTTTAACGTAACGCGAAGTCGAGGCGACGCTGCCGCAGAGCGACGATTTTGACGCCGAGACGCAAGCGACACCATCGCCACTCGTTTTAGCGTACGCGAAGTCGAGGCGACGCTCGTACAGAAGCGACGGACGCCAGACGCAGCACGTGACACCATCGCCACCTCGTTTTAGCGTATCGCGAAGTCGAAGGACGCCGCCGCGTAGCATTGACGACGCCGAGACGCAGCACGTGACACCATCGCCACCGCTTAGCGTAACGCGAAGTGGCGGCCGCGTAGCGACGACGACGCCGAGACGAGCACGTGACACCATCGCCACCTCGTCTTAGCGAACGCGAAGTCGAGGCGACGCCGCGTAGAGACGACGGACGCCAGACGGGCACGTGACACCACCGCCACCTCGCTCTTAGCGTAACGAGAGTCGAGGCGACGCCGACGCGCAGTAGCGACGACGACGCCGAGACGCGCACGTGACACCACGCCACCCCTGCTTAGCGTAACGCGAAGTCGAAGTGACGCCGCCGCGGTAGCGACATTTACGACGCCGAGACGAGCACGGACACCACCAGCCACCTTCTTTTAGCTGCATCGCAGTCGAAGTGACGCCGCCGCGTAGCGACGACGGACGCCGACAGCACGACACCACCGCTAACTCGTCTTAGCGTAACGCGAAGTCGAGGTGACGCTGCCGTAGCTAATAACGACGCGATGCCGAGACGGCACGCGACACCACTACCACCCTCGCTTTAGCGTATCGCGAAGTCGAGGCGACGCCGCTGCGGTAGCGACGACGACGCCAGACGGGCATGCGGACACCACCGCCACTTGTCTTAGCGTAACGCGAAGTCGAGGCGACGCCGACGCAGAAGCACGACGGACGCCGAGACGCGCACGTGACACCACCGCCACCTCGTTTTAGCGTAACGCGAAGTCGAGGCGACGCCGCCACGGTAGCGACGACGCGACGCCGAGACGCAGCACGTGACACCACCGCCACTCGCTTTAGCGTAAAGCGAAGTCGAAGGACGCCGCAGTAGCGTATTTAACGACGCCGAGACGCGCACGTGACACCACCGCCACCTCGCCTTGGCGTAACGCGAAGTCGAAGTGACGCCGCGGTAGCGACGACGGACGACGAGACGAGCACGTGATACCACCGCCACTTCGCCTTAGCGTAACGCGAAGTCGAGGGACGCCGCGGTAGCGACGATTTTGACGCCGAGACGAGCACGACACCACCGCCACCGCTCTTAGCGTATCGCGAAGTCGAGGCGACGCTGCCGCGTAGCGACGACGACGCCGAGACGGCACGTGACACCACCGCCACCTCGCCTTAACGTAACGCGAAGTCGGCGACGCCGCCGCAGTAGCGACGACGACGCCGACGCAGCACGTGACACCACCGCCACTTTCTCTTAGCGTAACGCGAAGTCGAGGCGACGCCGCCACGTATGTACGCGACGACGCCGAGACGCACGTGACACCACGCCACCCTGTTTAGCGTAACGCGAAGGCGACGCCGCCGCGGGTAGCGCATTTACGACGCCGGCACGGCACGCGACACCACCGCCACTTGCCTTAGCGTAACGCGAAGTCAGGCGACGCCGCCGCAGTAGCGACGACGCGACGCCGAGACCAGCACGTGACACCACCGCCACCTGCCTTAGCGTAACGCGAAGTCGGCGAGGTCGCCGCGTAGCGACGACGGACGCCAGACGGCACGCGACACCACCGCCACCTCGTGTTAGCGGAAGCGAAGTCGAGGCGACGCCGCCAGAAGTATTTACGACGACGAGACGGCACGTGACACCACCGCCACTGTCTTAAGTACGCGAAGTCGAGGCGACGCCGTAGCGACGGACGCCGAGACGCGCACGTGACACCACCGCCACCTCGTTTTAGCGTAACGCGAAGTCGAGGGCGACGCCGTCAGCGAAGCACGACGACCAGACGGCACGGACACCATCGCCACCTCGTTTAGCGTAACGCGAAGTCGAGGACACGCCGCGTAGCGCGATTTACGCCGAGACGCGACGCGCACGCGACACCACCGCCACCTCGCTCTTAGCGTAACGCGAAAGGCGACGCTGCCGCGGTAGCGACGACGGACGCCGAACGGCACGTGACACCACCGCCACCTCGCTCTTTGCAAGCGTAATCGCGGTCGGTGACGCCGTCAAGGCAGGAACCGCGACGATTTGACGCCGGTAGAGCACGTGACACCACCGCCACTTCGCCTTAGCGAACGCGAAGTCGAGGCGGTGTCGCAGAAGCGCATTTACGACGCCGACGCAGCACGTGATACCATCGCCACTCGTTTAGCGTAACGCGAAGTGAGGCGACGTTGCCGCTGTAGCGACGACGCCGCGTAGAAGCGACGACGGACGCCGAGACGCAGCACGTGACACCATCGCCACCTCGTTTTAGGCGAACGCGAAGTCGACGACGTCGCTGGAGCGACGACGACGCCGAGACGGCACGTGACACCACCGCCACCTCGCTTTAGCGAACGCGAAGTCGAGGGACGCCGCCGTAGCGACGCGACGCCGAGACGCAGCACGTGACACCACCGCCACCTCGCCTTAGCGAACGCGAAGTCGAGTGACGCTGCCGCGTAGCGCACGACGGACGCCGAGACGCAGCACGTGACACCATCGCCACTTCGCCTTAGCGCATCGCGAAGTCGAGGCGACGCCGCTACAGTAGCGACGACGGACGCCGAGACGCAGCACGTGACACCACCGCCACCTCGCTTTAGCGTACGCGAAGTCGGCGACGCCGCCGGTAGCGACGACGACGCCGAGACGCGCACGACACCACCGCCACCTCGTTTTAGCGTAACGAGAGTCGAGGCGACGCCGACGCGTAGCGACGACGGACGCCGAGACGGGCACGTGACACCACGCCACCTCGCTTTAGCGTAACGCGAAGTCGAGGCGACGCCGCAGTAGCGACGACGACGCCGAGACGGCACGTGACACCAGCCACTTGCCTTAGCTGCAACGCGAAGTCGAAGCGACGCCGCCGCGCAGTTTACGACGCGACGCCGAGACGGCACGTGACACCACCGCCAACCCGTTTTAGCGTAACGCGAAGTCGAGGCGACGCCGCCGCGGTAGCGATTTACGATGCCGAGACGGCACGTGACACCACTACCACCTGCCTTAGCGCACGCGAAGTCGAGGCGACGCCGCTGCGTAGCGACGACGGACGCCGAGACGGGCACGTGACACCACCGCCACGCCGCTCTTTTAGCGCAACGCGAGGCGACGCCGACGCGTAGGTACGCACGACGACGCCGACGCACGTGACACCACCGCCACCTCGTTTTAGCGTAACGCGAAGTCGAGGCGACGCTGCCACGGAAGCGACGACGACGCCGAGACGAAAGCACGTGACACCACCGCCACTGCTTTAGCGCACGCGAAGTCGAGCGACGCCGCCGCGCAGAGCGACGACGACGCCGAGACGGCACGTGACACCACCGCCACCTCGCTTTGGCGTAACGCGAAGTCGAGGCGTGCCGCTGCAGAAGTAACGACGCGACGCGAGACGCAGCACGTGACACCACCGCCACTCGTTTTAGCTAACGCGAAGTCGAGGCGACGCCGCCGCGTGAAGCGCACGACGACGCCAGACGCAGCACGCGTGACACCATCGCCACCTCGCTTTAGGCATCGCGAAGTCGGGCGACGCCGCCGCGGTGAAGCGACGACGACGCCGACGAGCACGTGACACCACCGCCACTTCGCTCTTTAACGTAACGCGAAGTCGAAGGACGCCGCCGCAGTAGCATTTACGACGCGACGCCAGACGCAGCACGTGACACCACCGCCACTTCGCTTAGCGAACGCGAAGTCGAGGGCGACGCCGCTACGTAGCGACGACGGACGCCGAGACGCAGCACGTGACACCACCGCCACCTGCCTTAGCGTAAGTCGAAGTGACGCCGTCGCAGTAGCGACGACGACGCCGAGACGCACGTGACACCACCGCCACCTCGTTTTAGCTGCACGCGAAGTCGAGGCGACGCTGCCGCGTAGCGACGACGGACGCCGAGACGCACGCGACACCATCGCCACTGCCTTTAGCGTAACGCGAAGTCGAGGCGACGCCGTCAGTAGCGACGACGGACGCCGAGACGCGCACGTGACACCACCGCCACCTCGCTTTAGCGTAACGCGAGTCGAGGCGACGCCGACGCCGTAGCGACGACGCGACGCCGAGACGGGCACGTGACACCACAGCCACCGTCGCCAGCGTAACGCGAAGTCGAGGCGACGCCGTCGCCGGTATAACGACGCGACGCCGAGACGGAGCACGTGACACCACGCCACCTTCGCTTAGCGTAACGCGAAGTCGATGACGCCGCCGCGTGTAGCGACGACGACGCCAGACGCAGCACGTGACACCATCGCCACCTCGCTTAGCGTAACGCGAAGTCGGCGACGCCGCGTAGCGACGGACGCCGAGACGCAGCACGCGACACCACTACCACCTCGTTTTAGCGTAACGCTAGTCGAGAAGTGACGCCGTCCGCGGTAGCGACGACGACGCCGAGACGAGCACGCGACACCACCGCCACCTCGCTTTAGCGTAACGCGAAGTCGAAGGACGCCGCCGCGACGCGACGCCGAGACGCAGCACGTGACACCACCGCCACTGCTTTGCGTAACGCGAAGTCGGGATGACGCCGCCGCTAGCGTACGACGGGCCACGAGACGGAGCACGCGACACCACCGCCACCTCGTTTTAGCGTAGCGAAGTCGAGACGCGCCGCCAGTAGCGAATTTTACGACTTTGCACGCATTAGCGACACCACCGCTACTGCTCTTAGCGTAACGCGAAGTCAGGCGACGTCGACGCCGTAGCGACGACGGACGCCGAGACGCGCACGTGACACCACCGCCACTCGCCTTAGCGTAACGCGAAGTCGAGGCGACGCCGTCAGTAGCGATTTGACGCCGAGACGCGGCACGTGACACCATCGCCACTTCGCTCTTAGCGTAACGCGAAGTCGAGGCGACGCCGCCGCGTAGCGACGACGGACGCCAGACGCGATGCACACCATCACACCTCGTTTTGCGTAACGCGAAGTCGGACGACGCCGCTGTAGCGACGACGGACGCCGAGACGCGTACGTGACACCATGCCACTTCGCCTTAGCGAACGCGAAGTCGAGGCGACGCCGTCGCTGTAGCGACGGGCGACGCCGAGACGGGCACGTGACACCACCGCCACTCGCCTTAGCGCACGCGAAGTCGAAGCGACGCTGCCGCGGTAGCGCATTTACGGACGCCGAGACGCAGCACGTGACACCATCGCCACCTCGTTTTAGCGCACGCGAAGTCGAAGTGACGCTGCCGCGTAGCGACGACGCGACGCCGAGACGCAGCACGTGACACCGCCGCCACCTCGCTCTTAGCGTAACGCGAAGTCGAGTGACGCCGCCGTCGCAGAAGCGACGACGGACGCCGAGACGCGCACGATACCACCGCCACGCCGCTTTAGCGTAACGCGAAGTGAGGCGACGCCGACGCGAAGTACGACGGACGCCGAGACGCACGTGACACCATCGCCACCTCGCCTTAGCGTAACGCGAAGTCGAGGCGACGTCCACGGGTAGCGACGACGACGCCGGCAGCACGTGACACCATCGCCACTTGTTTTAGCGTAACGCGAAGTCGAGGCGACGCCCGCGTAGGACGACGACGCCGAGACGGCATGACACCACGCCCCTCGCCTTGGCGAACGCGAAGTCGAGGCGACGCCGCCGCGTAGCGACGACGGAACCCGAGACGGCACGTGACACCATCGCCCCGTTTAGCGAACGGAAGTCGGGGACGCGCCGAGGACGACGGACGCCGAGACGAGCACGACACCACCGCCCCTGTTTAACGCGAAGTCGGGGACGCCGCGCGGTAACGACGCCGGACGGCACGTGACACCACCGCCACCTCGCTTAACGTAACGGAAGTCGGGCGACGCCGCCGCGTAGCGAACGGACGCCAGACGAAAGTGACACCACCCACCTCGTTTTGCGTAGAAGTCGAGGCGACGCCCAGAGGACGACGACGCCGAGACCAGCACGGACACCACGCCACCCGTTTAGGAAGGCAGGCGACGCCCGCGTAGCGACGACGACGCCGAGACGAGCACGTACCACCCCCCCCGTTTTAGCGAACGCGAAGTCGGCGACGCCGCGGGAGCGACGACGGACGGAACCGCACGACACCACCCCCCTTTTAGCGAACGAAGTCGGGGGCCGACGCGTAGCGAAAGCCGAGACGGGCCCGGACACCACACCACCCTTTTAGCGAACGCGAAGTCGAGGCGACGGCCGCGTAGCGACGACGACGCCAGACGGCACGGACACCACACCCCCGCCTTAGGACGCAAGTCGGGCGACGGCCCGGAGCGGAACGCCGAGACGAAAGCACGTGACACCACGCCACCGCCTTAGCGTAACGCGGCGAGGGCCCGGCCGACCCGGATGCCGAGACGGCACGGACACCACTACCCCCGTTTTAGCGACGCAGGACGCGTGCCGGTACGACCGACGCCGAGAGAGCACGCGAACCACCGCCCTCGTTTAGCGAACGCGGTGAGGGGCGACGCCGCCGCGACGGACGCCGAGACGAGCACGGAACCACGCCACTCGCCTTAGCGTAACGCGAAGTCGAGGCGTGCCGCGTAGCGACGGAACCGAGACGAGCACGCGACACCACCGCCACCCTCGCCTTAGCGGGAAAGCGAAGTCGGGGACGCTGCCGCGTAGCAACGACCCAGACGGGCACAGACACCACCGCCACCGCTTTAGCGAACGGCGAGGCGACGCCGACGGAACGACGACGCCGAGACGGGCACGTGACACCACCGCCACCTCGTTTAGCGAACGCGAAGTAGGGACGCCGCCCGGTAGCGACGCGACGCCAGACGGCACGTGACACCATCGCCACCTCGTTTTGGCGTAACGCGAAGTCGAGGCGACGCCGCGGCGACGACGGACGCCGAGACGCGCACGTGACACCACGCCACTCGTTTTAGCGAACCAAGTGGGCGACGCCGGGTAGCGAAGACGGACGCCGAACGGCACGTGACACCACCGCCACCCTTTAGCGTAACGCGAAGTCGAGGCGACGCCGCGGTAGCGAAACGGACGCCAGACGAGCACGTGACACCACCGCCACCTCTTTTAGGAACGCGAAGTCGAGGGAC
>JAHIAM010007986.1:0-27255 GCA_021605205.1 Aegilops longissima | reverse complement strand
AACGAGCTCTTGAGAGCAACGATGACTTGGGATCACGGGACTTTCATTCCCACCATTCCTTTTGCCAAGGATCCCAATCTCTTCTACTTGGCTCTCACACGGCTTTGGGCTATTTACCACTTGTTACCTTATGCCCATTCTATCGTGTTCACTTTGCATGTTATGCTTGCTTCTATGCCTTTGCCATAATTGTGACCTTGCTTGCATATACCCATGATTCACCATCACGATACTATATGTGTATTTGCATGCTTGGTGGAGATCCTTGTTGTTTAGCCATGTTTATCATGTGCCCCATGCTATTGTTGATTGTTGTGTTGGGAGAGTCATGATGATCCATTGCTATTTACATATGGCCTCTCGCCAATACATTGATGATAATTTTCCATATTTCCATGCTTGTGCCCATGGAATTATTCATGCCCACTATTTGCACACATGACATGCTTGCCATGATTCCTTTAGTATGTTGCATCTTCCACTACTAGCTTGCTTGACTTGATCGCTATGATTGCTTGCTATGTTGCATCACCCATGTTCCACTATCACTTGCTTTCTTGGGTTGATGACATATATGCTCATGCCTCTCACATGATATATCTTGATCATTGTCTTGTGTCCATTAGTTGCCTCTTTCATATCCACTTGTATTGAGTGCAACCATACTATGCTTATTAATCTTGGAGACTTTGACATTTACTTGTGTACACCTCTACTCCTAGTGTGTTTTCTTTTGGTGCTAGGTCTCCTACATGACACATGCCTATCCCTTTGAGTCCATCCTACATTAGAGAGCATTTATGGCTATGGGGATGATGATGAACCCCACATGGTTCCATCAAGATGAACGTGACAACAAATCCTCAACACCCCCTAAACAATGAGCGACGCCCAAAGGTAACATAGGTGATGGTGCTTCTAGTCCCAAGTGGACATTTTGAGATTGATTGCTTGCATGATGTTGACCCACCATTACCATGCTTCATGCTAGTGAAACTTCTTCATGCCTGACTTACCTATTTAATGAATATGATGATGAGCATGTTGAGTTGCCTAGTTGTGATGTTATGCTCCATAGGATATCATGGAAAATTTTTTGGTCACATCATTTTGAAATCCATTGAACTTGCATATGCTATGAGTGAGATCTCCCATATTGCATCATTACAATCTCAACATAGTAACTATGCATGCCCAATTAAAATAAATCCCATTTGCACTTATGGATGATTTAAGATGATGGTCATTGGCTTTTCTTCTTTGTGATGATATTGCCATGCTTTTTACATGATTTATGCAATTCATCTAATATTCCATGCCATGATCACATTGTTCCAAATATGCATTGTTGTGGATTTGTCAATATTCTCCACATGATATTTCTACCCTCATGAGGAGACCCCATAGTTTCCTCATACATGTTTGGAGATTTTGATTCATCCCATCCGCATGATTTCCATGATTGCTTACCATATGCATTCCATGAATAACAATGCTTAGATATTTCTCATGATGCATTACACAATTTGAGTCTCCATTATGCTATACAAATAAAAACCTCTCATGATGGATGACATGTTTCTATATCACGATCTCATTTATTTGAGCATTGATATTTTGCAACCGACATCATTGGATCATGATGGATGATGTGCATATACCATGCCACACAATTTTTCCTTTGTCTTTGTTTTGTAGGTACATGCATACTCCAACTTCTCAATCCCAAGAGTTGATTTAAACGAGCTCTTGAGAGCAACGATGACTTGGGATCACGTGGACTTTCATTCCCACCATTCCTTTTGCACAAGGAACCGCGATCTCTTTTACTTGTTCTCACACGGCTTTGGGCTATTTACCACTTGTTACCTTATGCCCATTCTATCGTGTTCACTTTGCATGTTATGCTTGCTTCTATGCCTTGCCATGCAATTGTGACCCTTTTGCATATACCCATGAT
Source organism: Aegilops longissima (assembly GCA_021605205.1). Taxonomy (NCBI): domain Eukaryota; kingdom Viridiplantae; phylum Streptophyta; class Magnoliopsida; order Poales; family Poaceae; genus Aegilops; species Aegilops longissima. The sequence continues at coordinate 25,295 of JAHIAM010007986.1, read as the reverse complement.
TCACCATCACGATACTCATATGTGTATTTGCATGCTTGGTGGAGATCCTTGTTGCTTTTGCCATGTTTATCATGTGCCCCATGCTATTGTTGATTGTTGTGTTGGGAGAGTCATGATGATCCATTGCTATTTACATATGGCCTCTCGCCAATACATTGATGATAATTTTCATATCTTGCTTTCATGCTTGTGCTATGCCATGTGAATTATTCATGCCCACTATTTCCACATGACATGATTGCCTTGATTCCTTCTAGACGCTGCATCTTCGCACTACTAGCTTGTTCACTTGATTGATATGATTGCTTCCTATGTTGCACGCCCATGTTCCACTATTACTTGCTTTCGGGATGAATATATGTTCATGCCCTCACATGATATATATTGTTCATGGTCTTTGCTCCATTAGTTGCATCTCTTATATCACCTTTGTATTGAGTGCAACCATACTATGCTTATTGCCTTGGAGACTTTGACATATTACTTGTGATGCGCTTTTTGGTTGCTTATTGTCTTTGGTTGTAGTTGCATCTTATGCTTCCATACCATACCACACCTTGTCCTTTCTTATGATAAGAATGATGAGAACACTTGTTGGGTATTTTACCCACAATGATAAGTTTTACTTCCGCCAACCTCATTTGTTTTTCCGAGTGTTTGTCATGTTCTTTCATTTTGAAGGATTCACAACGGTAAATCACGAGACAACTTGCTTATGGGAAGGCATACAAGATGTGCAACTCCATCATCCTTGAGAACCTCCAAAGGTGACCTCCTTCCCTTGAGCCATCCTCAAACACGATATTGATGGGTCACTTTTCATTGTCGCTTCCTTCTTGTTGTCTACATGCACATCTCGTGAACGGGAGGAACACATTGGAGATTGGCTACATGGAACTTCACATTGAGGAGCGCCGACTTATGGGATGCACCTTCAATTCCACTCATGCCACGAATGGAATTGGCACCACCATCTCCATATTTGTGAGGAAAAAGAGAGAAGAAGAAAAATTTGATCTATCTAGACTCAATCTCGTAGTTGAATTCGGATTGGAATCTGCTTTGTGTAATCGATCAAGAAACAAGCGAATTTCCTCATACGATGTCCGCTTTTGGCCGAGAGTACTCAAATGAAAGCTAGCGACGAGATGCATCTAAATAGTTGCAGAAGATAGTTCAATATTTGGCACCTCAAAATCATCTTCTAAAGAGGACTTTTGCCTCCAAGTTCGCGTGAACATAGCTTATTCCAGCTTTTGCTAGTTTTAGAATTTTGACCTCATATCAACTCGAATTGAGTGATTCTTTTTGCGCTTGAAAGATTTAGTCAGTGGCATTTTGAGAAAAATTATTAGAATTAGCACAAACTTTTCCCAAGAAAAGTTGGGAGAAAGTTGTTGTACATCGCTTGGCGCTTGTTTTTCATCATTATCTTTATCATTGCCAGGATCTTCACTTATATCTTGCTGTCCATAGCTACTTAGTATCCTTCATTGATGCTAGTTGTGCTACGTCAGGACCTCATTAGTGTTCCGTGCTCGGCCTATAGTCCGGGTCTAGCCTAGGAAAGACAAAGATTCGTTGAGCGCTTATTCAACATTGCATCTCCGAATTGATTATTGCTAATATTTTGCTACCATATAGCCAACCCATCTCCACATACTGCACCGTATACATACGCTCCTTGGCAATCGCTTACACAATCTTCGAGTTATTTGACACCGCTGGTTGTCTGTCACCGGCCGCTTGGTAAGAACTTGTAAGATATTGATATTTGCTTTATCGTGAGCGCTTACCACCACATCCTAGTAGTTCATAGGAACATTATTCTTGAATTTTTTCTTGTTTCTACTAATCATGACAGGATCTAGAGTCAATTCATGGATTTGTCGATCGTTGGAGACGTGCCATCACCTATGCAAATACCAATAACGAGATGCACAAACATCCAAATGCACATGATTAGGTTAATGTTTCTATACCACCATTTAATGGCCGTTTTAGACCTGCTTTATATATTGAATGGGAGTTTGACATAAATAATAAATTTGCTTCCAATAATTTTGATGTAAAAAATTAAGGTTGCGGTTGGTTCTTTCACTGTTATGCTGTAGTTTGGTGGATTGAATATTCCTGTTACACCCTAATGATATACCTACTACTTGGGATGATTTGAAATGCCATGCGACATACAAATGTTCCCTTATTATACTCGTGACATGATTACAAAGTTGCAACATTTAAAACAAGGTAATGACGCCGAATAAAATATTATGATACTTTGCAAACTACCTTGCTGCATTCCTCTTTAGAAGAAAGTGAAGAAGATTTGATGGATAGATTTGGGGAGGATTAAATCGTGACATTTAGGAGATACTAATTCATGAAGAGTGTTATCCTATGGACCATTTGTTTCATCTTGCAAAGTTGAACAGGAAATAAAACGACGTGTTGCCCAAGGAGAACAAGCGCCGAGATGCACATTCCAAGAGTTGATACGGTTGTCCCTTCAACTACTAGGCATATTACGACAACCACATCCGTTGTTGTGAGGACTACATCACCTCCACCATGTGACACATCATCACCGAGAGTGCCTACATCATGAGAGTTGATCATAAGAGGTAATGATAAAGGTACTAATCCACCTCCACGTGAGTATGATGAATGTCTTGTCAATTTAAGATGCACCATGCGGTGAGCTACCCACTACTTTGATCACACCAGCACTTTAGAGGACTACGTTGATGATTTGACTTTGCCATGTGATCAAACAATTTTGAGTGAACCCATTGAATTAACTACCGATGCAAAAGAATCAAGTGAATTAGGGAATAAATCAGATTTGGATCAAATATTTTTGAAAATAATTGTGCCAATGTTTAATCATTTTGATATGACCTCTAATCTTGGTGATGGTTCATCAATGTTGGGATGGTTTAATGATAAGCATTGTCAATCTTTTGATATGAATAAGAGCTTCACTTATATGTGCAAACTGAGTTGCAATATTTTCATGCCTTTGACTTCTTGTGATAATATATTGGCTTTACATTTCACGACTTTTGAAGGTTGCTCTTGTATAACTGAGTCACATGTGCACCAAATGAGATAAGTAAAACGGATGACATATACATATACAAATGTACACCTCGCCTCTTTTTGTAGCCAGATTTCAGCTTACAACGCCGAGGGGACTATATGTTTTCAAGTGGAGGATGATGAGGACATGACTACCTTGGATACGACCAAAATATTGCATACATGCATATTTGTCGTGATTTCTAGTGCAAACTATTCAATAATCTATTTATGTTATCAGTAACAAAAGACTTCACACACTTTTGTGTTTTGTCTAATTGCAGGTGTATGGGACATTTGTACAATCCACATATGAAGATAAGGCAAAAGGAGAAGTTTAGGTTCTGTTCACAAAGTCCTCTCACGTCACTTTTGGGCCAAGAGAAGATAGAGTCCAAGTCTCTCACTTAGTGGATCTGGACTGCATGCATACCTGACCCAAACGCCAACAACCTTTTCATACTGGACTGAATTGTGATTTTTTTTGTTGGAAAGTAGATTTTGTCCTCTTTCCAACCCAATTGATTCACCTAAATTCGTCCGAGCGCTTAGGATGGGATTAAGCAACTGATCACAGAATCCGTGTCAAACAACAAGTCCAAAGGTGTTGCATCACCTCCACTTGGGCCCATGAGTCTTGTACGACCTAGGGTTGGTTTTAGGCTGCCTTGGAACGCCCTCCCACCTCCTTGGCACACCCCTGCTCCTATATAAGTAGATCCATCTAGTAGCTTTTCCTTGGGATTTGTTTAGTTAAAAGTTAGCCATTGCAACTTCGTGTACTTCGCTTGTGTCCAACGCACGCACCAAGACTCTACATTTGATCCCCACCATTATCAATACTTCATATATATTTGCAATATTCAGATTGCTTTATCATATTCTTGCTCGTTATTCGATTTCTTGCAGGAATAGATCTTCGTGGTCGCTGATCGTGCTTCCGATCGTCAAGAACTCCTCAGAGATTGGTTTAGCAATTAAGGCAAGAACGTCTTGCACGTTTTTAGTCGGACCGCAAAGTCGCTCCACCAAATCGATAGTTATCATCTCATCGAAGATTGGGACCTCGCTTTATCAACGGTTGTCGCACTTCATGTTGCTCTTGGCGATGACGGGGTCGATTGTCTTTACTCTTGATGGACTTGACGCTCTTGTCTCGCTTGAGGAGGAGCTTGTCTATCTTCACGAGGAGCTTGTCATACTTGACGAGGAGCTTGTCGATGCACACGTGCTTGGTAAATTCTTTCTTGAGTCAAGCTTTTCTTGTTCACGAGCCCGGGTTGCACGGGCGACGGCTCTACTTGAATCTCGGAGGGCTTGTTGTGCTTCGAGTGCTCGAGCTTCACGAGTTCTTGTTCTTGACGCTGTGCCCTCGCATCTTGTGCATCTTGATGTTGTCGCTACCGCTTCTTGTTCTTGTCATCGCTATGCTTGCCGCTCTTGTGCTTGAGCGAATGCAGCTTGGTTTTGACGATGTCGATGCTCTTGAGAGTCGGGTCGTGTAGAGGATTGCGGTTTGTTTTGACGGTCTTAATGCGCGCATGACGTAAGAGTATTCGATGTCGGTGTACTTAACCGGAGAGGGTGTGGTCGGAGGACGACTTGAGCGGCTCCGCCTTGAAGAGGACGGTTGTAGAAGAGCGGACCATCATGGTTCGATATCTTCAAGGGAACTCATGGATGTGTCGAAGTAGTGATGCGAGCATCCTCGCTCATCCCCATGGACATACCATCTCCTCAACACCACTTGGACCCATGACAAGAGCTAGAGCAAGGGCTATCAAGATAAGGTGAACTCGCCTCTCCTAACTTCCTCTCTCTACTCACGAGACTTGGCTACTACCTCATATGGACACTGTGGTGTGATCAGCACTGGAGGAGAGCCACAGATAGCTACACCCAATGACCAAGGTGGCAAGGACGCCAAGCATGGACATCAAGAAGAAAGGCCTTTGTGAAGCACAGCACCGGATTGACGGGCCGCCCCTTGACGTCCGAGCTCGGGAGATGCTACAATGAGGGAAGGAAGACAGATAGAGCTACAAAGCACTTGACGACCGATCAGGGTCGGACGTCCGATGATTCCTGTGTCACGAACGATCGACGCCTCCCGGACGTCCGCAACGGACACCAATGGAAATTATGGAAGATCAAGCCGCCGACGACCGTACACTCGCACTCCGAGCCGAATTTATTTAAAAATCCGACACTTTGACGTCCGGACTGCCCTGAAGTCCTGACGTCACGCCTTCCCGACGTCTCGACACCGAGTGATACCCTGCAAAAGCCCTTGTACCCCTTCACTTTGACTCCCATTTGCACTCACGACTATAAATAGGTTCTCCCACCTCCTAGCTAGGGTAGCGCTGGTTTAGCTCATATTTTGTGTGAGAGCCTTGCTCATCCACTTGGTTACTTCTCCTGAGCTCACGACCTCTTCTGGAGAAGATCCTGCCGGATTCAAGACCCCTTCAAGGGAATACAATCAAGACCTCCTCAAGGAGAAGAACGGCTACCCGTATCTTTGCTTTGTTGATTTTGAATCTTGTGCTACCTTATGTGTTCTGTGATCTAGCCCTTGTGTGATCGACATTGCTTGCTTAGTGATTCTCTCTGCTTTCCCGTGTTTCTTTAGAAGCCTGCTCGTCGTGTTCCCGGTGAGATCCACTCCAAACGTGAAAGATCATCCACTTAGGGTCCGCTCTACATCATCTTGGTATCATGAGCCACGTTGATCACGTTGGAGCCCCTACCCCGTGTTTTCTAGCTTGATTTTGTTGTTTTCTTCCCAACTGAAAATTCCCCACCAAAAATAGCCCCAAATTTTATTTTGTGATTTGTTGGTGAGTTGAGATTTTGTTGGATTTGGTACATGGATTTGAGTTGCTACGGTGGATCTAGCTTTCCACCCTCCCACCTTTTTCGTCCACTAATCGCTCGATTTTGACCTCACTATCTTCCCCACCCCAAATCGTGTTGTTCATCCCTGCCGATTGACCACCGGACGCCCGCCTTTATTTAATCGGAACCCCTGACCCATTCAAAATTATGGATTTGTTTCGCCGACGTTCACTTGACCGGACGAATGCAATTTGACGTCAGAAACCCTCGATTTAAACTGAATTTTCAGTTCGCCACCACCACATACCCACCTTCCACAACATCTTCCAAACCCACATACACCACCATCTTCCCCAATACCTCCTATGACAATTTTGACACGCTGGTCCTTGAGATTTTGAGTTGTGGTTCCTGTCCTATTGTGTTTCGCTTATCTAGGTACGGTTCGACTTCATCATCACCTCGGCTCATCTTCGCAAGGGTCTCATCATCGCATGGGACGGTAACATCGTCGATATCTTTGTCATACCTTGCAATTGCATTGATACCCCATATGGCCTTACTTTGTAGTAGCTTACCCATCGAGACAAGCCATTGAGTATTGCCGCAACGTAATGATGAGGACATCAATTGTTACAACCCACAGCCCCCATCGCTACATATACGGACCAATTACTAGAGCTCGCGCACGCCAATTAAATTATCGTACTTTCGTTTTGGTAATGATTCTAATGTTCATGAGAATATGATGTCGCTTAAATTGGATACATTTGTTTTGCTTACAAATGAAGGCCCTAGCTTGGAGAAGGATGGACATTGGAGCAAGAACAAGCATGGAGATAATGCCATGCTAAGGGGAACAAGAACGGAGTTACAAGTGATGATTTCAGGACTTTGAAGCCACCATAATGGTGTGCATGAAGCCTTGGACGAAATCTACAAGATGCTACTTCATAAATGTCGTCCCGAGGCTATTCTAGGTGTCATTCACTTATTAGTGGGCAGTGCCCATGTAATTTCGAAATACTTAAGTATAGGCTGTTTTAGAGTCCGTGATGTGGGGAAACAAGAGTTAGGGGTTGATTTGACCCTCCACCAAGGGCCACGAAATTCCCCCTTCCTCAATATATATAGCCCTTAGGGCATCGCTTAGACCTTGGGTTTTGTTTAGATTAAAAGTTCGCCATAGCTGCAACTTCGCTGCATTTCGCTTTGTGTTCAACGACTGCATAAAGGCGCCACAGAACCCCACCTTGATCAATAAAGCTTTCATCTTATATTCGCAATATCCAGATTGCAATCTCAGTTTCTTGCTTGTTCTTCGCTTGCCGCAGGAATGACCCGTCGGTCGTTGATCGTTCGGGCGTATCAATAACCTCTCGAGTTGGTTTAGCGACATAAGGCGCGACGCCCCGCACGTCAGAGTCGGATCGTCAAAGTCGACTTCCTTCAAAGCGAAAACCACATCTCATCGAAGACGGGACACCTTTGCCTCTATCAAGTGGTATCGATTGTCGTTGTTTCGAGATTTTACAGTTGTAGATTAGATCGAGTCTGTTCTTCATACCTAAAGTCCATTAAAAAGCCACAAAAAAATTAGGGTTAGTTCATCATATCCCAACCAATCTGAGCCTTGCATAATCTTTTTAGGGTTTTTGCTTTGTTGAATTTGGCGGCAGCATCGCCGTGTCAAGTTGCTGGTCTTAGAGTCTAGTCTTTTAGAGTTTCGAGTTCGTCATAAGTTGTCACGCCACGCCGCACCATCATCATCGCTTTGCCATCTACCACCATTGCTTATCCGCCACCGCCCTCAATCCGTGATCCATATACCACCACCAATCCGTATCCATATACCACCACCAATCCATATCCATATACCACCACCGCTACCATATACCACCACGCTTATATACCACCACCATATATCCACCACCAATCCGAAGTTCCTTGTATATTAGGGTTTGTTTTCGAGATCCATCTAGTTTCCGGCTGTGGTTTCCTTGCCGAGTAGGTTTCGAAAAAGGAGTCTGAAACCACTGCTTAGGCCCAAAATTTTCCAAAACGCACTTGTCGAAAAATTTTCCGCTATCCTATTTTTAAGTGTTTCTGCCATTGAGACAACAATAGATAGAAGTTTTTTGACCTGCTTTCAGTTGGGTCGGCAAATAAAAAAAATTTGGTCAAAAATTTCGTGCCCATCCCGGCTACCTCTAAGAGTTTTGAGACACTCACGCAGAAGGAGATGATTCACCTGTGTATGTGAAGTAGATGTCGATGTGTCACTTGCCGATTGAACTCTTGACATGGTGATGTCCAGGGATGCTCCGCATCGCCTTGGTTGAGGTAGAAGGTGTTGTAGTCGCCAAGCTTGATTGTTGGAGAGGCCATAGGACTTGGATGAGAACTTGGCATACTTGAAGTCGCCTTGTACTTGCTGCCTCTTGGTAGCTTGATGCACTAGCTCGATGAGGTTCGAGTATGGTTGGAAATCGCAATCTTCTTGATAGGGTTATTGAGTCCATTCAAGAAATGTGCCATAGTTTGCTCATCATCTTCTTTGACATTGGCTCGATCATGGCAATCTCCATTTCCTTGTAATACTCTTCAACGCTTGGTTCCTTGCTTGAGTTGTTGGAGTTTCTTGAAGAGGTCGTTGTAGTAGTTTACATTTAATCGTGCTCATGACAGTTTTCATTTGTGATAGAGGCAAAGGTGTCCCGCCTTTCGATGAGATGGTGGCTATCGCTTAGGATGAAGTCGACTTTAACGATCTGACTACTTAACGCAAGGATGTCGCGCTTAGCAATCACTAAACCAACTCCGAGAGGTTATTGACCACGAGCACACGATCAACCTGACCACGAAGGTCTGCTTCTGCAAGCAAACGAAGAACAAGCAAGAAACTAAGATTGCAATCTGGATATTGCGAATATAAGAGGAAAGCTTTATTGATCAAGGTGGGGTTCGGACGCTTTGTCTCGTCGTTGAACACAAACGGCACGCCGGGTTGCAGCTATGGCGAACTTTTAATCTAAACAAAACTCAAAGTCTAAACGACGCCCATAAGGGCTGTATATATGGAGGAAGGGGGGATTTCGTGGCCTTGAGGGAGGGGTCCAAACCAACCCTAACTCTTGTTTCCCACACATACGCACTCTAAAACAGCCTATACTTAAGTATTTCTGAAATTACATGCTACCGCTCCAATAATAAGGTGACGAGCACCTAGAATAGCCTCTCGGACGAAATTTATGAAGTGGCATCTTGTATATTTCTGTCCAAGGCTTCATGCACTCTTATGGTGGATTCAAAGTCCTGAAAATCATCACTTGTAACTCCGTTTGTTCCCTCATGCATGCCATCATCTCCGTGCTTGGTCTTGCTCAAGTTCATCCTCTTCTCCATGCCAGTTCTCTTCATTTGTAAGCAAAACAAATGTATCCAATTTAGGCGCATCGTATTCTCATGAACATTAGAATCATTACCAAGAAATGAGTACCGATAATTTAATTGGCACAAAGTAGCTCTAGTATTGGTCCAGATATGGAAAAGAGGGGCTGGGGTGTAACAATGGTATTGATGTCCTCATCATCCTCCCCTGCCTTGAAAATGAAGTTGTCCTTGATGGAAGCTCATCTCCTCACCCAAATAAGGCTTCAAATCTGCAATGTTAAAAGTGGACTAACCCCAAAATCTGCAAGCAGCTCAAGTTTCTATGCATTATCATTTATTTTCTAACACCAAAGGACCATTCAAGACGTGGATTAGCTTTGATTTGCGTAAATTAGAAACCTATCTCACTAAATGTAACCAAACAAGATCTCCAAAAAAGACAACATGTTTTCTACCCTTATCTCCAAAAAGTTTATATTTAGCATCCATACTCAATGTTTTCCTTAGTTAACTCCATGCATTTCTAAGATCAAATCAGCAACGTTGTTTAGCATCAAAAATTAACCTTCTCCAAGATGGAAGAGGTATAAATCAATGGGTGCACGAGGTAGGAAACCACACACTTCTCAAAAGGACACATCCTAGTAGTAGAATGCAATGAATCCATTATAAGCAAATTCAATATGAGGCAAGCATTCTTCCCACATTTTCTTATTATTCTTCAAAACAGCCATAAGCATAGTAGAGACAATGTTCTATTGACTACTTCCAATTGACCATCCTGTTTGGGGATGACATGTAGTACTAAAAGCAAGTTTAGTCTCCAACTTAGCCCATACACATCTCCAAAAGTGGCTAAGAAATTTAGTATCACGATCTGAAATAATAGTATTTGGCACAATTCATGCAAGTTAATAATTTCTACTAAAGAACAAATCGGCAACATTAACAAAGATTATCGCTTTTATGACATGGTATGAAGTGCCATTTTCTATACCCTATCCATTACAACAAATATGCTATCCTCCCCTTCTTTGTTCGAGGTAAACCTAAAACAAAATCCATAGATATATCCTCCCAAGGAACAATAGGTACAAAAAAGGGCATACATATAAACCATGAGGATTGAGTCGGATCTAGCTTTTGACATGAAAAGGCCGAGCAACAAAACGTCAACATCCCATTTCATCTTTGGCCAAAAGAAATGTGTAGCAAGTATATATCCTCCGCCTCTTCACACCAAAGTGTCCCATTAGTCCTCCTCCATGCGCCTCCCTGCAACAACAAAGACGAACAGAGCTAGCTGGAATGCATAAACTTGTTAGCACTAAACAAAAATCCATCAGTTAATCTACTTAACTTGTTCCATGTTCTACCTTCTTTACAATTCTCGCACATCTTTAAATTCAGCATCATGCACATATTGATCTTTGATGGTCTCCAAACCAAATATTTTAAAGTCAAGTTGTAGAAAGTATAGTATATTTAGACAAATGCATCAAGAATAACATTTTCTTTTACCCTTCTTGTGTTTAATGACATAAGGGAAAGTCTCAATGAATTCAACCCATTTAGAATGTCTACGGTTCAGTTTTTGCTTGACTTCTTTAATGTGTTTCAAAGATTCATGATCAGAATGTATATCAAATTCTTTGGGCTATAAATAATGTTGCCATGTTTCTAAGGTCCTAAAAAGAGCATATAATTTTTATCATAAGTAGAATAGTTCTTTACTAGGCCCACTCAATTTTTTAGAAAAGTATGCAACAAAGTTTGCTTATCTTGTAATAACACACCTCCTAATCCAATTCCACTAGCATCACATTCAAGCCCAAAAGTCTTATTAAAATCAGGAAGTTGGAGTAAAGGAGCATGTGTCAACTTATCTTTCAATATCGTGAAGGCTTCTTCCTCAAGTAAAATCCCAAACAAAAGGCACATCCTTCTTTGTAAGCTCATTGAGAGGTGCAGCAATGGTGCTAAAATCTCTCACAAACGCCTATAGAAACCAAAGCGTGTCCAAGAAAACCTCACTTGTGTCACTGCATGGGCCTGCAGCCAACTCTCAATAGCGCCAATCTTGGCTTTATCAACTTCAATCCCTGTGGAGTAACAATATAAGCAAGATACTCGGCTCAGTGCAAAAGGTGCACTTTCCTAAGGTTACCAAACAAACGGGCATCACGGAGAGTAATAAAACAAAATAACGAATGTTCCAAATGTTCTTCCAAAGATTTGCAATAAATCAAGTATATCATCAAAATAGACTACCACAAATCATCCAATTAAAGCATCGTAAAACTTGCTTCATTAGTCTCATGAAATTACTAGGTGCATTAGTTAACCTAAAAGGCATGACTAACCACTCATATAAACCAAACTTAGTTTTAAATATGTTTTCCATTCATCTCCCAATTTACAATCTTAATTTGATGGTATCCAATACTAAATCAACTTTCGAGAGAATTTTAGAGCCACTCAATTCATCAAGCATATCATCTAGCTCAGGAGTAGATGATTACAAATAATAGTAATATTATTAATGCCTCTACAATCAACACACATATGCCGATGTATCATCCTTTTAGGCACTAGTATAGGAATAACAGACAAGGACTCAAGAGATTGGCATGATATAACCTTTGTTTAGCAGCTCCCTTACTTGACGATAATCTCCTTCTCCTCCTCCGGATTGGTACAGTATGGTGCACGGTTGGTAGCCGGCGCATCGGGAATTAAGTCAATTTGATGCTCAATCCCCTCAATAGGTGGTAATCCCTTGGCACGCCTTGTGGGAAGACGCCAGCTAACTCCCGCAAAATGTTAGTGACAGCAGGGCAAAGAGGAAGGCACGCCCTCGTAATGAAAAATAATGCCTCTTGCACACGTAGCATAGCAAAGAGATTTACAAAAATCTAGCTCATCAATATCAGATTTGGTAAGGTAAACATGTACTTTTCAATTTAATTTCAGCACAACAACGTGATGGTTTATTATTAGGCTTCATTTGTTGCTCAAATTCTTTTGCCACAATCTGATTTTCACTCTTATTTTCTCCTGTTTTGTTTTATTAGCTCTTATGAATATCATCTTTCAAAATGGAATCAGGAGTCATAGAAGCAAAAGTAATATTTGTATCCTTATGAACAAGAGTATACTCGATTGTTTCTACCATGGTGTGCATAATTGTTATCAAATTCCCATGGTCTACCAAGTAATAAGGAATATGCTTGCATAGGTACCACATCACAATCCAACATAATCAACATATGTAGAGATACTAAAATGCACCTTAACAAGACACGTGTTACCTTAACTCGTTACCGCTCTGTTGAATCCATTGGATGTAGTAAGGATGTGGATGTGGTCTTTTGGTGAGATAGCTTCCACCATCATCGCCATGCTAGCTGTTGTTGCAGCTCCCTCCATCTATGATGACTAATAGAAACGCTCCTTCACAACCCCTTTGTATGGAACAAATTATGCCTCTGATTTTGCTCACTTTGTGTAACCTGCACACTCAAAACACGCTTGAGCAAGTAAACATTCATATATGTCAGATCTTCAAGCAAGCCATATATATTGCATCTCATGATCAGTAATCATCTCCACCGTGTTCTTCATATGTAATAAGAGCCAAAGTCTCCTCATCATAGTCACTAGCGGACTCATACCCACCATCCTCAAGAGCAATCATCACACGCTTAAGATTTGCATTCTTCTCTCAAAATGTCCTCTTCCTCACAACGATTTACAAATAATATCACTTGTGTGCCCCATGGACGCCATAGAAGAAGAAGAGCTCTCAGAGGTCTGACAGTGTGTTTGGCGTATAGTGGTGGTTGCCTGCTTTCTTATATCACGTTGAAGGTGGCACCAAGGAGGTGATGGTGCAAGGAAGTAGATGATGCACGTACTGTCCATGATGAAGGTCGAACTCACAGAAAAGTTAGTTCAAGGCCAATGTTCACGCCGATCTATGATTTCACGCTCAGTTTTATACAAGCAAGATGGAATCAAACTAGTGATATTATTATAATCATTATACTCTAGAATGGTCTGAATCTCTATTTAATCCACCCATAAAACGCGGCAAGCATAGCTTCATTCTCCTCAACAATACACACATCTAATCAAGCCATTGTAATTCCTGATAATATTCTTCATACATAATTTTTCCTTGTCAGAAGCGCTGCAATTTTGAAGTAATCGACGTTGATAATATGGTGGAACCCAACTATAGTACGACAGTGTAGCGTTCAAAGCAAACCAATTAGCTGGAACATCATATAATTCATAATGTTCAGACCACCAAACACACGCAAAGTTAGTGAAAGCAACAACAATGTGGCATGTTATATGTCTCTCCTCGTGGATATTGTAAACATGTAAATCGTTGTTCGGTTTCTAAATCCCAAGTAAGATATATATCAGAACACATCTATCCTCAAATGGTGGAATATTCAATTCTGCAGTTTAGGGAGATGGTCATGATCTGCAATCCCAGGGGAGCCCAAATAATCATCGCCATTATTTGTATGTGGATCACCTGTGGTTGTGGTGCCTGGTGGTTGCACGTAGTTCTGATTTTGATCAACTTCATCCTCGAATCTCCCACATAAGTGGAGCTACGTACATATCAACAAAGAATACTCAACAGTTTAGCCAAGCGCAAGAGGGACAATGTCGCTTCACGGAGGGCTGTTTTATGTATGTGGAGGTAGTCGTTGTTGTTGTTGTTGTAGATGCTGCTAGGTGAAGCCGGTGGTGGTGGTGGAAGACGCCATGAGCAATTCATTAAACTTTCTATGGAGCTTTGTTTCAATGTCTTCTCCATGCCATCTATCTTCTCCATGGCCTCTTCAAATCTGTTTAGCACATCTTGCACCTCCACTCATCATTTGCTGAAATTTATCATGCAACTCCTTATTCACATGTTCTCCTACCACCTCACGGTTTGTGATCTGGCATGGTTAGCAGCAATAAACACACAAGAATATGATCCTATAGACTACTAACAAGAGGTGGTGGTGGGTGTCACAAACCGTCAAGCAAATCTCAAATTCTTACCATTTACCTAGAAGAAAGCGGTGATCTAAGAATCGTCAGTAGTCAAAACTCTCAAAGCTTGGATAGAGCGATTACTGTGAGAGTCAAATGCACGAGATGTATGTGGAGCTGGGAATGCTTATAATATGGTAGCAAAAAGGGTCAGAATAATCAATTCAAAGATGCAAAGTTGAATAAACGCTCAACGATGGTACTATGTCTGGTCCTAGGCTAGACTGTGCTAGAGACGCGAGCCAGAACACTAACAAAATCAACAAGGCACGTAAACAAGGGAGGAGCACACTCAATTTTTTTTTTTTTGCATTTTTTTTTTTTTCGCAACGATTTTTTTCAAAAGTCTACAAATGGCCTAAAACCCTAGCCGAATTTTCCGCACCTATTTTTTTGGCTTTTTCGTGGACTATAGGTATGAAGAAATGCTCGATCGAAACTACTAAAACTGTAAAATCTCATCGAGCAAACTGGAAATCTGATACCACTTGATAGAGGCAAAGGTGTCCCGCCTTTCAATGAGATGGTGGCTATCGCAGATGAAGTCGACTGACGATCCGACTATTTAACGTAAGCGAGGACGCCGCTACTAGCAATCGCTAAACCAACTTCGAGAGGTTATTGACCACGGAGCACGATCAACCTGACCACGAAGGTCTCTGTTTCGAAGCAAACGAAGAACAAGCAAGAAACTAAGATTGCAACTGGATATTGCAATATAGAGGAAAGCTTTATTGATCAAGGTGGGGTTCGTGACGCTTTGTCCGGTCGTGAACACAACGGGTTGCAGCTATGGCTAACTTTAATCTAAACAAAACTCAAAGTCTAAACGATGCCATAAGGGTGATATATGGAGGAAGGGGATTGTGGTCCTTGTGGAGGGGTCCAAACCAACCCTAACTCTTGTTTCCCCCAACACGGACTCTAAAACAGCCTATACTTAAGTATTTGAAATTACATGGGCTGGCCCATAATAAGGTGAAGCAGACCTAGAATAGCATCCGACGAAATTTATGAAGTGGTATCTTGTATATTTCTGTCCAAGGCTTCATGCACTCCTTATGGTGGCTTCAAAGTCCTGAAATCATCACTTGTAACTCCGCTTGTTCCTTCATGCATGCCATCATCTCCGTGCTTGGTCTTGCTCCTGTTCATCACTCTTCTCCATGCAGTGCCCTTCATTTGTAAGCAAAACAAATGTATCCAATTTAGGCAGCATCATATTCTCATGAAAGTACCTGATAATTTAATTTGATGCGGCGCGAGTCTAGTAATTGGTCCAAAGATATGTAGCGCTTGGGGCTGTGGGTGTAACAATGGTATTGATGTCTCATCAATTTGTGCCCAAGTGGTGATGGGTGGTTCACCTCTTGTCAGCCGACGCCAATGACTTGTTCCCACCAAATAAGGACATATTCTTGGAATTCAAGGGATGCCATTGCATCTTCTTCTTCTTCGTAGTTGTGCAAGCGAATATTTTGTCAACCTTCAATGCCCATGATATGTACTCTTCTCATTGCTTCCAGAACTTGGGCATGGTGAACTTTAGCTTGCCATACCATTGCTCTTCATTGTGTTGGGGTCGGGATGATGACGCCATGTCGAGGATTGGCAATCTCATGTTGCTCTGGCGAGGAGGGTTGTCTTGCTCATGTTGCTCTTTGGCGAGGAGGGTTGTCGACCTCATGTTGCTCTTGGCGAGGACGGTTGATGAGGACATGACTACCTTGGATAATGACCAAAACTATTGCATACATGCATATTTGTCGTGATTTCTAGTGCAAACTATTCAATAATCTATTTATGTTATCCGTAACAAAATACTCACACACTTTTGTGTTTTGTCTAATTGCAGGTGTATGGGACATTTGTACAATCCATATATGAAGATAAGGCAAAAGGAGAAGTTTAGGTTCTGTTTAAGAAGTCCTATCACGTCACTTTTGGGCCAAGAGAAGATAGAGTCCAAGTCTCTCACGTTCTGGATTCAGATTCGACTGCACACACATACCTGACTCAAAACGCCAACAACTTTTTCATACGGACCCGAATTGGGTGATTCTTTTTTGTTGGAAAGTAGATTTCGTCCTTCTTTCCAACCCAGTTGATTCACCTTTAAATTCGTCCGAGCATTGAGATATGTACGAAACAATCTGACGTTGCAGCAGAATCCGTCAAAAACAAGTCCAAAGGTGTTGCATCACCTCCACTTGGGCCCATGAGACTTGTACGACCTAGGGTTGGTTTTAGGCTGCCTGTGACGTCCTCCCACCTCCTTGGCCGCCACCCTTGCTCCTATATAAGTAGATCCATCTAGTAACTTTTTCCTTGGGATTTGTTTAAAAGTTAGCCATTGCAACTTCGTACTTCTGCTTATGTCCAACGACCGACCAAGACCGCTACGGATCCCCACCATTATCAATACTTCATATATTCGCAATATTCAGATTGCTTTATCATATTCTTGCTCGCTTCTTCATTGCTTGCAGGAATAGACCTTCGGTCAGGCCGACCGGCTCCGCATCGCAGAATCTCAGAGATTGGTTTAGCGATTAAGGCACAACGCCTTGCACGCTTGTAGTCGGACCACAAAGTCGTCTTCACCAAATCGAGTTATCATCATCAAAAGATCGAGACCCTCGCCTATCAAGTGGTATCAGTTTTCAGGTTGCTCGGTGAGAATTTCCAGTTTCTAGATTAGATTTATTCTTACCTATTGTCCAAGAAAAGCCACAAAAAGTTAGATATATTCATCCTTTGTCCAAGCCAGTCTCGAGCCTTTGCAATTTTCTTTCATTGTTTGCATTATTGAATTATCGGTTGCATCGCCGTGTCGAAAGTTCTGGTCTTAGTGTCTAGTTTGTTTAGAGTTTGAGTTCGTCACATTAGTCACGCGCCGCTGCATCGTTATCCCTTCCGCTGTCCACCACACCATCCATCAATTTCCACCATGTGCTACCCATAGTTCATTATCACAATCATAGTTGAGGTCGCTCACATCTTCGCTGATCCAATCTGCATCTTATCTAGTTTGTCTTGGAAAGAGGAGAGAAAGAAGAGAGAAAAAAATAGAAAAGTCAGAAAAAAGAGAGAAAGAAAAGAAAAAAGTGTGAGGAAAAAGAGAGAAGAAGAAAAATTTGATCTATCTAGACTCAATCTCGTAGTTGAATTCGGATTGGAATCTGCTTTGTGTAATCGATCAAGAAACAAGCGAATTTCCTCATACGATGTCCGCTTTTGGCCGAGAGTACTCAAATGAAAGCTAGCGACGAGATGCATCTAAATAGTTGCAGAAGATAGTTCAATATTTGGCACCTCAAAATCATCTTCTAAAGAGGACTTTTGCCTCCAAGTTCGCGTGAACATAGCTTATTCCAGCTTTTGCTAGTTTTAGAATTTTGACCTCATATCAACTCGAATTGAGTGATTCTTTTTGCGCTTGAAAGATTTAGTCAGTGGCATTTTGAGAAAAATTATTAGAATTAGCACAAACTTTTCCCAAGAAAAGTTGGGAGAAAGTTGTTGTACATCGCTTGGCGCTTGTTTTTCATCATTATCTTTATCATTGCCAGGATCTTCACTTATATCTTGCTGTCCATAGCTACTTAGTATCCTTCATTGATGCTAGTTGTGCTACGTCAGGACCTCATTAGTGTTCCGTGCTCGGCCTATAGTCCGGGTCTAGCCTAGGAAAGACAAAGATTCGTTGAGCGCTTATTCAACATTGCATCTCCGAATTGATTATTGCTAATATTTTGCTACCATATAGCCAACCCATCTCCACATACTGCACCGTATACATACGCTCCTTGGCAATCGCTTACACAATCTTCGAGTTATTTGACACCGCTGGTTGTCTGTCACCGGCCGCTTGGTAAGAACTTGTAAGATATTGATATTTGCTTTATCGTGAGCGCTTACCACCACATCCTAGTAGTTCATAGGAACATTATTCTTGAATTTTTTCTTGTTTCTACTAATCATGACAGGATCTAGAGTCAATTCATGGATTTGTCGATCGTTGGAGACGTGCCATCACCTATGCAAATACCAATAACGAGATGCACAAACATCCAAATGCACATGATTAGGTTAATGTTTCTATACCACCATTTAATGGCCGTTTTAGACCTGCTTTATATATTGAATGGGAGTTTGACATAAATAATAAATTTGCTTCCAATAATTTTGATGTAAAAAATTAAGGTTGCGGTTGGTTCTTTCACTGTTATGCTGTAGTTTGGTGGATTGAATATTCCTGTTACACCCTAATGATATACCTACTACTTGGGATGATTTGAAATGCCATGCGACATACAAATGTTCCCTTATTATACTCGTGACATGATTACAAAGTTGCAACATTTAAAACAAGGTAATGACGCCGAATAAAATATTATGATACTTTGCAAACTACCTTGCTGCATTCCTCTTTAGAAGAAAGTGAAGAAGATTTGATGGATAGATTTGGGGAGGATTAAATCGTGACATTTAGGAGATACTAATTCATGAAGAGTGTTATCCTATGGACCATTTGTTTCATCTTGCAAAGTTGAACAGGAAATAAAACGACGTGTTGCCCAAGGAGAACAAGCGCCGAGATGCACATTCCAAGAGTTGATACGGTTGTCCCTTCAACTACTAGGCATATTACGACAACCACATCCGTTGTTGTGAGGACTACATCACCTCCACCATGTGACACATCATCACCGAGAGTGCCTACATCATGAGAGTTGATCATAAGAGGTAATGATAAAGGTACTAATCCACCTCCACGTGAGTATGATGAATGTCTTGTCAATTTAAGATGCACCATGCGGTGAGCTACCCACTACTTTGATCACACCAGCACTTTAGAGGACTACGTTGATGATTTGACTTTGCCATGTGATCAAACAATTTTGAGTGAACCCATTGAATTAACTACCGATGCAAAAGAATCAAGTGAATTAGGGAATAAATCAGATTTGGATCAAATATTTTTGAAAATAATTGTGCCAATGTTTAATCATTTTGATATGACCTCTAATCTTGGTGATGGTTCATCAATGTTGGGATGGTTTAATGATAAGCATTGTCAATCTTTTGATATGAATAAGAGCTTCACTTATATGTGCAAACTGAGTTGCAATATTTTCATGCCTTTGACTTCTTGTGATAATATATTGGCTTTACATTTCACGACTTTTGAAGGTTGCTCTTGTATAACTGAGTCACATGTGCACCAAATGAGATAAGTAAAACGGATGACATATACATATACAAATGTACACCTCGCCTCTTTTTGTAGCCAGATTTCAGCTTACAACGCCGAGGGGACTATATGTTTTCAAGTGGAGGATGATGAGGACATGACTACCTTGGATACGACCAAAATATTGCATACATGCATATTTGTCGTGATTTCTAGTGCAAACTATTCAATAATCTATTTATGTTATCAGTAACAAAAGACTTCACACACTTTTGTGTTTTGTCTAATTGCAGGTGTATGGGACATTTGTACAATCCACATATGAAGATAAGGCAAAAGGAGAAGTTTAGGTTCTGTTCACAAAGTCCTCTCACGTCACTTTTGGGCCAAGAGAAGATAGAGTCCAAGTCTCTCACTTAGTGGATCTGGACTGCATGCATACCTGACCCAAACGCCAACAACCTTTTCATACTGGACTGAATTGTGATTTTTTTTGTTGGAAAGTAGATTTTGTCCTCTTTCCAACCCAATTGATTCACCTAAATTCGTCCGAGCGCTTAGGATGGGATTAAGCAACTGATCACAGAATCCGTGTCAAACAACAAGTCCAAAGGTGTTGCATCACCTCCACTTGGGCCCATGAGTCTTGTACGACCTAGGGTTGGTTTTAGGCTGCCTTGGAACGCCCTCCCACCTCCTTGGCACACCCCTGCTCCTATATAAGTAGATCCATCTAGTAGCTTTTCCTTGGGATTTGTTTAGTTAAAAGTTAGCCATTGCAACTTCGTGTACTTCGCTTGTGTCCAACGCACGCACCAAGACTCTACATTTGATCCCCACCATTATCAATACTTCATATATATTTGCAATATTCAGATTGCTTTATCATATTCTTGCTCGTTATTCGATTTCTTGCAGGAATAGATCTTCGTGGTCGCTGATCGTGCTTCCGATCGTCAAGAACTCCTCAGAGATTGGTTTAGCAATTAAGGCAAGAACGTCTTGCACGTTTTTAGTCGGACCGCAAAGTCGCTCCACCAAATCGATAGTTATCATCTCATCGAAGATTGGGACCTCGCTTTATCAACGGTTGTCGCACTTCATGTTGCTCTTGGCGATGACGGGGTCGATTGTCTTTACTCTTGATGGACTTGACGCTCTTGTCTCGCTTGAGGAGGAGCTTGTCTATCTTCACGAGGAGCTTGTCATACTTGACGAGGAGCTTGTCGATGCACACGTGCTTGGTAAATTCTTTCTTGAGTCAAGCTTTTCTTGTTCACGAGCCCGGGTTGCACGGGCGACGGCTCTACTTGAATCTCGGAGGGCTTGTTGTGCTTCGAGTGCTCGAGCTTCACGAGTTCTTGTTCTTGACGCTGTGCCCTCGCATCTTGTGCATCTTGATGTTGTCGCTACCGCTTCTTGTTCTTGTCATCGCTATGCTTGCCGCTCTTGTGCTTGAGCGAATGCAGCTTGGTTTTGACGATGTCGATGCTCTTGAGAGTCGGGTCGTGTAGAGGATTGCGGTTTGTTTTGACGGTCTTAATGCGCGCATGACGTAAGAGTATTCGATGTCGGTGTACTTAACCGGAGAGGGTGTGGTCGGAGGACGACTTGAGCGGCTCCGCCTTGAAGAGGACGGTTGTAGAAGAGCGGACCATCATGGTTCGATATCTTCAAGGGAACTCATGGATGTGTCGAAGTAGTGATGCGAGCATCCTCGCTCATCCCCATGGACATACCATCTCCTCAACACCACTTGGACCCATGACAAGAGCTAGAGCAAGGGCTATCAAGATAAGGTGAACTCGCCTCTCCTAACTTCCTCTCTCTACTCACGAGACTTGGCTACTACCTCATATGGACACTGTGGTGTGATCAGCACTGGAGGAGAGCCACAGATAGCTACACCCAATGACCAAGGTGGCAAGGACGCCAAGCATGGACATCAAGAAGAAAGGCCTTTGTGAAGCACAGCACCGGATTGACGGGCCGCCCCTTGACGTCCGAGCTCGGGAGATGCTACAATGAGGGAAGGAAGACAGATAGAGCTACAAAGCACTTGACGACCGATCAGGGTCGGACGTCCGATGATTCCTGTGTCACGAACGATCGACGCCTCCCGGACGTCCGCAACGGACACCAATGGAAATTATGGAAGATCAAGCCGCCGACGACCGTACACTCGCACTCCGAGCCGAATTTATTTAAAAATCCGACACTTTGACGTCCGGACTGCCCTGAAGTCCTGACGTCACGCCTTCCCGACGTCTCGACACCGAGTGATACCCTGCAAAAGCCCTTGTACCCCTTCACTTTGACTCCCATTTGCACTCACGACTATAAATAGGTTCTCCCACCTCCTAGCTAGGGTAGCGCTGGTTTAGCTCATATTTTGTGTGAGAGCCTTGCTCATCCACTTGGTTACTTCTCCTGAGCTCACGACCTCTTCTGGAGAAGATCCTGCCGGATTCAAGACCCCTTCAAGGGAATACAATCAAGACCTCCTCAAGGAGAAGAACGGCTACCCGTATCTTTGCTTTGTTGATTTTGAATCTTGTGCTACCTTATGTGTTCTGTGATCTAGCCCTTGTGTGATCGACATTGCTTGCTTAGTGATTCTCTCTGCTTTCCCGTGTTTCTTTAGAAGCCTGCTCGTCGTGTTCCCGGTGAGATCCACTCCAAACGTGAAAGATCATCCACTTAGGGTCCGCTCTACATCATCTTGGTATCATGAGCCACGTTGATCACGTTGGAGCCCCTACCCCGTGTTTTCTAGCTTGATTTTGTTGTTTTCTTCCCAACTGAAAATTCCCCACCAAAAATAGCCCCAAATTTTATTTTGTGATTTGTTGGTGAGTTGAGATTTTGTTGGATTTGGTACATGGATTTGAGTTGCTACGGTGGATCTAGCTTTCCACCCTCCCACCTTTTTCGTCCACTAATCGCTCGATTTTGACCTCACTATCTTCCCCACCCCAAATCGTGTTGTTCATCCCTGCCGATTGACCACCGGACGCCCGCCTTTATTTAATCGGAACCCCTGACCCATTCAAAATTATGGATTTGTTTCGCCGACGTTCACTTGACCGGACGAATGCAATTTGACGTCAGAAACCCTCGATTTAAACTGAATTTTCAGTTCGCCACCACCACATACCCACCTTCCACAACATCTTCCAAACCCACATACACCACCATCTTCCCCAATACCTCCTATGACAATTTTGACACGCTGGTCCTTGAGATTTTGAGTTGTGGTTCCTGTCCTATTGTGTTTCGCTTATCTAGGTACGGTTCGACTTCATCATCACCTCGGCTCATCTTCGCAAGGGTCTCATCATCGCATGGGACGGTAACATCGTCGATATCTTTGTCATACCTTGCAATTGCATTGATACCCCATATGGCCTTACTTTGTAGTAGCTTACCCATCGAGACAAGCCATTGAGTATTGCCGCAACGTAATGATGAGGACATCAATTGTTACAACCCACAGCCCCCATCGCTACATATACGGACCAATTACTAGAGCTCGCGCACGCCAATTAAATTATCGTACTTTCGTTTTGGTAATGATTCTAATGTTCATGAGAATATGATGTCGCTTAAATTGGATACATTTGTTTTGCTTACAAATGAAGGCCCTAGCTTGGAGAAGGATGGACATTGGAGCAAGAACAAGCATGGAGATAATGCCATGCTAAGGGGAACAAGAACGGAGTTACAAGTGATGATTTCAGGACTTTGAAGCCACCATAATGGTGTGCATGAAGCCTTGGACGAAATCTACAAGATGCTACTTCATAAATGTCGTCCCGAGGCTATTCTAGGTGTCATTCACTTATTAGTGGGCAGTGCCCATGTAATTTCGAAATACTTAAGTATAGGCTGTTTTAGAGTCCGTGATGTGGGGAAACAAGAGTTAGGGGTTGATTTGACCCTCCACCAAGGGCCACGAAATTCCCTCTTCCTCAATATATATAGCCCTTAGGGCATCGCTTAGACCTTGGGTTTTGTTTAGATTAAAAGTTCGCCATAGCTGCAACTTCGCATTCGCTTGTGTTCAACGACTGCATAAAGGCGCCACGTAACCCCACCTTGATCAATAAAGCTTTCATCTTATATTCGCAATATCCAGATTGCAATCTCGCTTGCTTGTTCTTCGCTTGCTCGCAGGAATGCACTCGTGGTCGGTTGATCGTGTCTCAGTGGTCAATAACCTCTCGAGTTGGTTTAGCGATTAAGGCGCGACGCCCGTGACGCTCGTAGTCGGATCGTCAAAGTCGATTTCCTTCAAAGCGAAACCACATCTCATCGAAAGACGGACACCTTTGCCTCTATCAAGTGGTATCGATTGTCGTTGCTCGTGAGATTTTACGCTTTCGAGATTAGATCGAGTCTGTTCTTCATACCTAAAGTCCATAAAAAGCCACAAAAAAATTAGGGTTAGTTCATCATATCCAACCAATCTGAGCCTTTGCATAATCTTTTTAGGGTTTTTGCTTTGTTGAATTTGGTTGCATCGCCGGTCAAGTTGCTGGTCTTAGAGTCTAGTCTTTTAGAGTTTCGAAGTTCGTCATAAGTTGTCACGCCCACGCACCATCATCATCGCTTGCCATCTACCACCATTGCTTATCCGCCACCGCCTCAACTGCGATCCATATACCACCACCAATCCGATCCATATACCACCACCAATCCATATCCATATACCACCACCGCTACCATATACCACCACACGCCATATACCACCACCATATATCCACCACCAATCCGAAGTTCCTTGCATATTAGGTTTGTTTTCGAGATCCATCTAGTTTCCGGCTCGGTTTCCTCCGAGTAGGTTTCGAAAAAGGAGTCTGAAACCACTGCTTAGGCCCAAAATTTTCCAAACGCACTTGTCGAAAAATTTTCCGCTATCCTATTTTTAAGTGTTTCTGCGTATTGAGACACAATTATAGAAAGTTTTTTGACCTGCTTCAGTTTTGGGTCCGCAAAAAAAAAAATTTGGTCAAAAAATTTCGTGCCCATCCCGCTTTGACCTCTAAGAGTTTTGAGACACTCGCCATTATAGTGATTTTTTGCAAAAAAGCAGCAAAAAAAGCGAAAAAATTTCCAGAGTGTGCTTTTCCGTTGTTTCGCGGCAGCACGGATTTTGTTAGTGTTCTAGGCTCGCCTCTAGCACGGTTCAGCCTAGGACCAGACAAGACTGCTGTGAGCGCTTATTCAACTTTGCATCTCTGAATTGATTATTGCTAACCTTTTGCTACCATATTATAAGCCTTCCAGCTCCACATACATCTACATCGTATGCTTGACTCTCCCCGTAATCGCCTATCCAAGCTTTGAGAGTTTTGACTACATCGTTGCCGATCACCGCCGCCGGGTAAGAACCGGTAAGAATTTGAGATTTGCCGACGGATTTGTGACCGCCCACCACACCACCACCACCACTTCCTAGTAGTCTGTCAATCATATTCTTGTGTGTTTCTATTGTCGCTAACCATGGCAGGATCAGTCATTTAGACCGACCGGAGAACATGACAAACAAAGCGCTACATGATAAGTTTCAACAAATGATGAGTAGGTGGATCGATGTGCTAAATAGATTTGAAGAGGCCATGGAGAAGATAGATGGCATTGAGAAGGCGTCAAACAAAGCTCGAAACAAGTTTAATGAATTGCTCGGCCACCACCACCACCACCCTGCACCTAACGCCCA
>JAHIAM010007984.1:0-11472 GCA_021605205.1 Aegilops longissima | reverse complement strand
CCCAAAGTTTGCTTCAACTGTTTAAATTCTTTTCCCGCCCTATCACTAATTCCTCATCCGAGGACATTGCTAGTATCACCGACGATGCAGGCTGAAGGAATTGTATATGACAGCATGTACAAAAGCCTCAAAGGGCATCACTCTTTGTGATGTGCTTAAAAGCGATCCTCAACAGAACCCTAGGAAAGAGGGTATTGCCTTTGAGAGGAAACTCAATGCTGATGGAACATATTGAAGCCCAAGCAAGATCCCAAAACCTCATGGGTTGCTGCAAAGGGACCTCCAGCTGATCCATCTAACTTATCCGGCTTTACATGTGAATCTCCTCATTCTTCCGATGAGTCATTTGACTCCAACTATAAACTGTTCAAAATCAGAATGGTGAAGTATTTGCTAGATATGTTGGCACTAATCGCAGAACGGTTCCCCATGAAGAAAATCTGGGTTCCCAAGAAGTGCCTTGAAAGTCTTCAGTGAATGTCCTCATGACACCACCGTGAAGAATAGGAACCCCGATCAAATTCTTCATATGGACCAAATTCTTCATATGGATCCAAGTCCTCATACGGACCAAATTCCTCACGGGATCAAATTCTCAAAAGGATCAAAGTCCTCATATGATTATCATCGTATAACAACTCTGCTTTCAGGTAGAGCTAAGGGCTATGAATATGTGCATTATTCTTCAAACCAATATGTTCATAAGTCCTCAAGAATTTCTCCGCTTATTCATATGCTTACCCTAACCCCTCTTATGTGAAACGAAATGGTTTGGCCTCTATGCCACCATTCTCGTATGGTGCTCGCAGAGTGATGAACTCTTGCCACCCCTTCAGATGTGGGTGGGAAGAAAAGAACTAATCTCTTCTCAGAGGTCAGTCTCCGACGCGCTTAACGCTCCAAGAATTTGTCAGGACCAACATAAAATGCTGAAAGGACGCAGGTTAATCATGATGAAATGAACTTCATTTCACACGCCCTCATACGCTTATCTCATAATGCCGATCGATGAAATTCATCTCGATGAACTTGATATCATATTCTTCATCGATGAAGTATATGAGATCGTAAGTTGTACTAATTCATCCGCAGGATGATCAACCCAAAGCCACCGAGTGGGTTCTCGATAGTGGATGTACAAATCACATGACCGGTGACAAGAATCTATTGATGGATGCCCTTATCACCGCCACATCCAAGCATATCATCTTTGCCGACAAAGGCAAAAGTCGTATTGGGTCTTGTAAGGTTGATCTCTAAGGACATACACATGGACAAAGTCATGCTTGTTGAGTCCTTAGGATACAACCTCATGTCGCCTCAATGCTTTGTGATCTTGATATGGTTGTTATCTTTGGCAAGTATCGTGTTGTGATTATGGAAGCTGACAATTCCAAAGTCTTCAAGGCTTTGGAGAGGAGACTTGTATATTGTTGACTTCTCTACAGACCACAACCAGCCGTGTGTCTACTTGCAAAAGCTTCGTAAGCTGGCTATGGCATCGGCGACTTGGTCACGCAGGCATGAGGAATTTGCACGCTGCAAAGAAGAAGCATGTCATTGGCATTGAAATGTCAAATTCTCAAGGATCACTTATGGGAGCCGTGAAGCTGGAAAATGACCAAGGCCAAGCATCCAATAAGACTATCATGACCACTACTCGTCCCTTCAAATTGCTTCACATGGACCTCTTTGTCCCAATCATTACTCAACCGTCATAATGATGCATCTCTATATGGCTTTGTTATTGTTGATGATTACTCACGCTACACATGGGTACACATTGTTACTTACAAAAATCAAGTGCGAAGTCTTCAAACGATTTTCCTCGAGGGCTTCAACTAACTTTGTGTGAAGATCAAGCACATCAGAGTGACAATGGAACCGAGTTCAAGAATCGGTCTTGATGCCTATCTTGATGAACTTGGTATTACTCATGAGTTATCTGCCCTTATACTCCTCAAAGAAATGGCGCCGTGGAGCGCAAGAACAACCTTGTTGAGATGGCTCGACTATGCTTGATGAATACAAAACGCCTAATCGCTTTTTGGATTGATGCAATTGATACCGCGGCACATCATCAAAGTATATCTTCACAAATTCCAAAAGACCCATGAACTCCTCAACGACAAGAAACCCAATGTGTTATTTCAAAGTCTTGGCTAAATGCTGGATTAGAGATCCTCATCACAACTCTAAATTTGCACCCAAAGCACATGAAGGTTTTATGCTTGGTTACCTCGACACCTACGAGTCTTCAACATCACTTTCACAAGATTGTTGACACAGATGTGCGGTTCGATGAAACTAATGGCTCGCAAAGAGAGCACCTACCTTGGTTAGATGAACCAGCACCGAGGATTCATCAAGTTCAAGGCAACCGAGGATGTCATTCCAATAAGAAACTGAAGAATTCATTCCCAAGAAGAACGCCGAGCTGATGCACCAAGATAATTCAAGAAAATGGTGCCGAGGAAAATGATCAAATTCTCGACGACAACCAGCTCATCCTCGCTAAAAGAAGTGCAAGTGGAAAGATCATCGATGACAAAGCGCCAGGTCCTCTCACAGCTCAAAAGCTTCACATTTATCTAACTTTTTGGGCACTTGCCTTTCAAGCCCACTAAGGTAGATGAAGCATTTCGAGCCGAGGATTCAGGCATGCAAGAAGAATTACATCAGCGAGCTCAACAATGTCCGGGAACGGTCAAACCCCAGATCCTCGCAAGCATAATATCATTGGCACAAAGTGGATCTACCGCAACAAGCAAGATGAAAATGGCCTTGTGGTGAGGAATAACCCAATAGTAGCTCAAGGCTACACAGTTGAAGGAATTGATTTGATGAAACTTTTGCACCTTTGTAGACTTGAGTCTATTCGATATTACTTGCCTATGCTAACCATCACAATATCACTTTATATCAAATGGATGGAAAAGGCATTCTCAATGGTAAGCTTGAGGAAGAAGTATATGTTGCTCAACCCCTGTGTTTTGAAGATCCAAAGAACCACAAAGTCTTCGAAATAACCCTTTTCTCAAAAAGCAACGGGCTGGTATGATACATTGAAGGAATTCTTCGGAAGAATGGCTTCACACCCGCCTCACCCTACTCTTTTACTAAATCTTATGATGGTGAACTGTTTGTGTGCCAAATATATGTTGATGATATTATTTTGGTGACGACCAACGTTATAGTGATGAATTTGCCTTTATGATGAGTGAAGAATATCAAATGTCTATGATGGGAGAGTTGAAATTTTCTTAGGTCTTCAAATTTCCAACAACACAATGGCATATTCATATCTCAGAGAAATACCAAAGATGTCCTCAAGAAATTGCATGCAAGATTGCAAAGGCCTAAAATTCCTATGCCCACAAATGGCCATCTATGCAACGATGAAAATGGTATTGACTTCATCAAAGGTATACCGCCCATGATTGGTTCTTTATTGTACTTATGTGCATCTAGGCCAGATATAATGCTTAGTGTTTGCATGTGTCCCGATTTCAAGCTACACCAAGGAATCACACCATAAGGTTGGAAGCATATTCTTCGATATCTAGCTCACACACCAACACTAGGATTATGGTACCCCAAGGGCTCTACTTTTGATCTCATTGATATTCTGACTGATATGTGGGATCGTGGACCGCAAGTCAAATCTGGTACTTGTCATTTCCGACGATCTTTGGTCTGTTGGTCCTCAAGAAAAAGAATCTGATCACCGCTTCATCGGGTGAATACATTGTCGCTGTGTTGTGCTCAATTGTTGGATGAAGCAAACCTCAAGGACTAGGCATCAACGTGAAAATGTGCCTTATCGGACAATGAGAGTGCCATCAAGATTGCTCACAACCCAAGACTGACAAAGACATTCAATTCGCCATCATTTTCTTCGTGATCATGTGTTGAAGGGCTTACATCTCCATCGAAAGCAGTGAAGATCAAGAACATAGCTGATATCTTCACTAAGCCTTGGATGAGAAGAATTTAAAGTTGGTGAGCTAAATATCTTAGAATTTCAATGTTCTTGAAAAACACATCCTAACACTTATGCAAAATTGATGACTTAGATGTGCAACACATGAAGAAACGTTTTCAATCAATGAAGAATAACACTCTAAGTGGAAGAAATTAATGAAGAATTTGATTCTGAACCCACACAATTGCGCGTGTCTAAATCATCATTCTTATACGTGGGTCAGCCACCACCAAAGTTGAAAATCTTCAATTTGAGTTTTTCCTCCTTGAAATTCTTCCTTTTCAAATTCTTCAACTTTGCAAAATCTTCATGCTTTCCGCTTTTCTTCATTATATATATATATATGGGTTTATGTCCCAAGATTCACTTATGGCTATTTCTTCAAGTCGTTTTTCGCTAATGAATGTGATCGACCCTTCCCTTATGCTATACTCAACCCAATCTATTCACAAATTCTTCATGTGCGTCTATTTGAAACTGTCAAAATCTTCACGGTCCTTGTAAAGAAATTGGAACGGAACTTTAAAACTGATCTTATCCAAACTTTCGGTTTTGCCCAAACCGCTCCGCATCCCAATGCATTATTTTACCACCCACATCGAACGATCTCCACTACACAAGACGGGGTGACACATGTCGGAGAAGGAAATGGTCAGGCACGTCATTCTAAATCTTCGCAACCATTTTTCACCGGTCTATAAATACCTCCCCCTTCCTCACTTTTTTCCGCCGATTCTCTCCCGCCGAGCCCTCAAACCCTAGCGCCCCATTCCCATCGCCGGTGAGGAAGAGCTTCATCGCCATCGCGCCGACGATTAACCGCTGAAATCCTTCCGCCGCGGAAGTGTCTTCCTCCGCCAAGGGCGGAAGATCTGAATCGATTAACTTCCCAACGTTCTTCAGTTCGTCGTGTTTTCATTTAATTAAAAGTTATTTTTACTCCTTGATTCTCAAACCTTCCTAAAATCTTCAAAGGTGTTTATTCTTCAAATCTTCACATATGAACACCCAAACAAAATATCTTGATTCGCTTTCCAATGATTTTCTTCAAGATTCCTCAATTGTGGGATCCTCGATCTTAAACTCGAACCTAAGACAAAGAACGCTTAGTGAAATTCTTCAAGGCTCATCCGTCAAAATCCTCAAAACTTGTTCTTTTGAAAACCTTCGAGAACGATATGACCTCTCCAAATTCCTCGCAACTATACTGCTCAGTACACATGTCCGCCGCTGAATCACTAGGTTCTCATCAACTTAACTCATTTGCAGCTCTCAAAAAACTGCATACTTCTTCGAGAACTCAATTGTTCAAATTCCTCAACCAAGAAATGGCGACGTAAGAAGCCACGAAAGGAGGAAAGAAACCGAGGTTATGAGCCTTGAAATCCCCGAGGAAATTTATGCGACTATTGCACACCGATGAAGAAAAAAAAAATCAGCGGGTGCGATTCGTAAGATTGAACGGAGATGGGCACGGAAATGGAGGGAGTAAGATATGTGACTCCAAAGTACATGAAGAAATTCGCCTCAATCCTCCATGCCCAAGAGCTCCATTGGCACCGGCCAAAGGATCCCACAAGCATCAAACGGTGAGGACTTTCCCATGAATGGGCTGCGCCAAGCTAAATTGGCAAAACAAGCCAAGGAGGCAAAGAAGAAATTCAATGAGGATTCGCCACCTCGCATCGAGGCCTCGGTCAAACCAAGGAAACCATGCCAAAGAAGCCCAAAGCCAAGTGTTTCACCCCCACGGCCAAGTTCATCAAACCTCAAGGCAAACCACACCATGCTCCACCAAAGTCCTCAACAGCCCCAAACCCGCCTGCATCCGCCATGTCAAAGGACTGTTTTTCAATTGCTCGAGTTTCAGAAGTTCCTCAAAAGCACCAATTTCACATCCGCCCGACTCACCAAGACCAAAGCAACAAATGGCGAGGTCCTCCCAAGTCCAAAGAAGAAAAGGTTTATTCCATGGCCTTCCGATGATAAAGTTTATGATGAACTTATGGAAATCATGAGACCGCCAAGAAAAGGCCGCTTAGAGCCAAAGGTACTGGACCTTTGATCCAAGAAAGTCCTCGATTTATTGATCTCCGCACAAGGATCCCAATACCCCTATGCCCGACTTTCATCGACCCGACAAAGTCATATGTTGACCCATTTCATCGCAAGAGAAATGGAAGTTTGAAAAGCAAGAGAATCAAGGGCTCAATTTAAAAAGGAGAAGTTCTCAAGAAAACGTGTCAAAATGACACCGAGGAACTTCCAAGGTCCAGATTGAAATTCAAGACCTCAAAGAAAACTTCGATTCCTATTATGCTGATTGGCAAGGAGCAAAGGTCGATTCACAACCGACAAGAAATTCACAAATGTTGCTCCCCAACGCAACATGACCTCGTGGAAGCCTCACCAGCAGGAAGAAATGCCAAGACCACCGATGACGCTCAAAGCCCGGATGAAAATGCTAGTTCCGGGTGATGATCCCATTCCACCCCAAAGAAATTGCCGGCATCCACTAGTGGTGCGCCAAGAAACGGAGAAGTGGCAACCGATCGCCAGCTCAAGAAAATCAACCAGATTCCTCACCCCCGCGCCAACACCAACTCCAATTCTTCCATCCGCCCGAGGTGAAGAAACCAAGGCGCGAAGAGCTGGAAGAAAAGGAAGGCATCAGGTCAATTCTTCCCCAAGAAAATGAAGCCAATGACCAGCCATTAAAATCCAAATGATGCTGTTCCATTTCCTCCATGCCATCCAAGGACCTTGTTCCTTTGGAGAAGACTAAGATCCCAATCGATCTGATGAAGAACATCATTCGCTGTTTCCCAGAGCAGATTGATGAAGAAATTGAAGGGAGGCAATCCTTCAACCCCCCATTTCTCACCTATGCCTCCACAAACAAGAGGCGGTGTTGAGGAAATTGAAGATGAAGATGTGGAATAGGATGCACCACACTGATGAATGATGACTTTGGGAAAGTCTCATCCCAATACTCCTCTTCACCCCCCCAACAGATTCCTCACCCAAAAAAAATCCAAATGGACTCAAGAAACTCAACCCACTTGCTCAGGCATGAAGAAATTCCAGCCACTAGTGCGATGAACTCCGCGCCGATCCTCGATCGACCTTTGAGGAACAAGAAATTCTCACCAAGAACTGAACTTCATTCCCGAGGGGTGATGCAACTCACGACCCCCTCCCGCCAAAAGAATCCGCTCAACAAACAAAAGTTCAAGGTGATGATTTCTTTGGAGCACGATTTTCACGACTATAATCCATATGATTCTTCGATTAGGAAGAGGCGTTCGACCCACCAAGCCAATTCTATTCCCGGGTTTTCAACAAAGATAAAGTCTTCGATCATGCTCATATTCCTCATGTGGACATGGAGTCTCCCAGTTTGAGCCAGCCCTCGGTTCTTACGACGCAGACTTCAATTTCTGACCGATATCTGTGGATCGGAATGAAGAACTAATTCTTCAATTTATGCAATACATCACCGAGACGTCAAGAGTGAACTCATGGGTATTAGACGATGTCAAAATATTTACTAAAGGCACCAGAATGAATTGCTTCGTTTACCACTCACCCTCCACTTGATGGTGCTCGTTGTATCTACAACGAACCGAACTTTCAATCACTATATGCAAGTGCCGATGAAGCCTTTGAAGCCAAGGCAGGCCCAAGAACCAAATTCTCTCAAGGAATTATTGTATGTGCCTCGGACGCTATCGGATTCGACGAAGACAATGAGTCCTATCAAAGGCCCACCCAATGATGAAGAAGTCGCGGCATCATGAAGAATATGCTTTTCAACATCATCCATTTGCCCCCCAACTTCCATGATTTCTTCATGAGGACTCCAAACATTGCTATGTCACCATTTGAGTGAAGCCTTATGGCTTTGGATAATGAGATTCATCAGACAAGGTCTTCACCAATTACAAGGTGATACTCAACCACGCAGCTACTTGCCCTCATTGAAGTCCTCAAAGGACATTTACCTCAGTGACAAGGGCAAGGCCAAGATCGATGAAGGCATTCCCCATTGATGGACAGCCGCAGCAAAGATCCACTCCACCAATGATGACTCGCCACACATGACTCTACCGCAAATACCTCACCAAGCAAAGTCCTCGCCATCGCACCTGTGGTGATGACCGATCGTGAGTTACCCTCGTTTCATCGGGTTGATCACAATCATAAATGGGTCAAGGCCGCTTGGCTAATTTTCACAACATGACCTCAACACACAATGCAGTTGAAGAAAACCACTACTACCTCCATGAAACCTTCAAACGCACTGGCTTTCTTTCACATGTCTACAGGAAGAACTCGACAATGGGACTCAAGGAAGAATTTGACGGTCGCATCCTCCAAGAAATACAAGAAGGTCAAAGTTCCTTCCTTGGTGGCCAGCCCTATTCTTCATCGCCCACACGATAAAAATGAAGACTTGGACGACACCGTTGGTCCTACTACAACAATCGACCCAACAACGCCGGGCCCCTTCTTCAACTTGAAATTCTTCGAGCTTAGTCCTTGTTTCATCCTTTTGGTCATTCATAACAAAGGGGAGAAATTTGAGTTAGTCTTGCCGGTCCGTTTATTGCCTATATAAATTTATTCTTGTTAAGTTACAACCTCCTCTTCCAAACTTTTATTGATCGGTTGTAATCTTAAACCCGATGGTGCTTTGATACTTTTGATGCATTATGCTCTTGCACTATGCTCGATTCTTGAGCCCTTGAAAATCTTCAAAGCAAGTCTATTTGAGCTCGAATTTGATGCGTTATTTTGCATGCTTGTTCCTCATTAATGTTCGGACGATGCTGAATTACATCAAGCACCATATTTCATCATGCATTTCAAATTCTTCATACTAGTAGAAAAGGGCCTGTTGACCCTTTGGGAGGGGTTTTAGTCCGTTCATGAACCGACAAAGGGTCGGTATAATCTGCCCTTTAGTCCGTTCAATCCAAACTGATAATGGGCCTCCTTTCCTGCCCAGCCTAGGGGGCTTTTGGGGTGGCACCAATCGACCAATAGGCATCCACCCCAAGATTTCTATGGCTCTTTTTGTTTTTTTTGAAAGGGGGGTTTGGGGGTTTTGGGGTTAATTTAGGTGTTTCATATATTGTGCTATAGCTATAATTAATAAAAAAGTGTCTCTTTGTCCGGTTTGGTCACGCAGATATACAACGATAGAGAGGACTAACTAGACATGCTAGTGAGAATCAAGCAAATGTAAGATCTTCATGAACATATATGCATACAGAGAGTGATATCGACCACCTCCTTCTCCGAGAGATTGGTCAACAACAAGTTCTCGGGATATCTATCCGCACACCCCATATATACAATAATTATCTTTTACAAAGGACCGGGGTCCAATAGTATTCTCCGCCTTCAGATCACATGGTCAAGAAAGAATGCCGCCAATTCCTCTTGAATTGCTTGCATGCATCGGTGCTAGGAGTTCATCCCGCTCAAACATCTAATTTTAAGAAAGGTCAATACAAATATATATATATATATATATATATATATATATATATATATATATATATATATATGAATGAATGAAACTCAACACAAATGATGGTAATAAAATAAAATTGTGAATATTTTTTATTTACGACTTCATATTGTTTTTAGTAGCCCTCTCAGTGTGGTTGGATGGACTCGAAACGGTATCCACGTAAATCATTCCTTGTTCCTGCCACAACCACTTTACAAGAAAAAGAGGTCAATCAAACGATAATTAGCAAGCATGCTAAATGGTATTGATGAAACTAGGCTGAATCACTAGGAGAGGGTGGAATATGCTACTTATAGTACTTACTGGTGTCTAAATTGCAGCTTCTTCGGTAGTCCCAAGCTTTTTGGTGAATTTTCCCAAGCCCTGCCATACAAAGAAAAAAAATTACTTGATATCAAAATGAACAAAGTTGTGATATGGTGGATAATGATCGAAACTTATTTCGAGCATTTCAATGTCCGGATACCCTTGGGATTTTTCCTTTAGCTAAGACAATTACTCCCTGCCAAGCTTAATCTCTAGGAGAATATAGTGGAACCCCGCAATGAATAACTCATCAAATTACATTACTATAACCCGACTAAATAAGGGAAACCGAATATGCCATTAAGACAAGAATAATCACGGTAGTTGTAAGGAAAGAGTATTATATTTTGTGTTCATTTATTTCCAACGATCAGAGGTTGGCCTCGGTTTGGCAAGACGATATTTAACCTATTTGCATCTATGGATATGTGTTAATGAACCCAATATCACCCACTTGTTTTTTCTTCATTTCGATCTTCAATCGATAATATAGTGAGGATATTTATAAATACATGCAATGAAAGAGCTAAGTTATATAGAGATATTTAATGATAGAAGTAGTACTACTTACGATAGGCAGGTGACCGTTGTTTTATCGAGGGCCAATTGATTGAAAACTGATAGAACTCCCTCAAATGGAATAGGCAAACCAATTCCAAGGAGGTCATGCCCTTTTAACTCTCATACAAAGTATTCTCCCCGCACTTTTGCTTTTCATGTACCAATCATGCAATCTTCGTGATCATCGCGTTAGAGAGCTTTATCTTTGACGAGGCTTCCCTGATCAGATCTTTGTATCTCACCTCCAAGAAATCATAATGTACATCGTCAAGGTAATCCAGGATTGCCATAACCGGCACCATCCTGATCGAATGTCGCAGGTGCACCTTGAGCGGGGGATGATTGTTTTTGTTTCGCCGAGCTGGGCAATTTGTTTCCAGTCGCCGTTTTCATCCTTTGATCCCGAAAGATTTCCTTCCCTCGCAAATGCCTTCCAATAATGCGCCATAGTTGCCTTTCGGAGACTTGGGTGGTTTTGCGTAGGCGAGTGCGCCGCTGACCGATCTACTTTCCTCCGGAGGTGGATGTTCTTTGCCAACCTTGAAACCAGTCATCCACTTGGCCGCCGATTCCATTTCCTCGCCTCTCGACGGTAACTTCCGAGTCTTCAGAAGGACCGACCGATTCCTCCCGCCTTTGGCTACCCAGACCCCAGAAAGACGGAGGGATGTCTTTTCCTTGCTTACAGGCGAGGAGAAGGACCACGACGCCCGGAGCAGCCGAGCGGCGGGGGGCTCTTCCCTTGGAAGGAGAAGGAGGGGCTGGCTGCCCGGACGCCCGGGCAGGGGAGAAGGAGACGGAGTGGCCACGGGGAGGAGCCGCCGAGGCTCTGATCGCCACTCACGGAGGAGGAGGCGGAGGAGGCGGAGGCCCACCCGGGAGGAGGGAGGAGGAGGCGGAGGCATCCAGTCGAAGGTTGATAAGATCCTTCCGCCATAGGCATGGAGTCTTCGGCGAACCCAGCCATACTCCCTTCACCGAGGGTGGTGCCGAGGTCCTCAAATCCTCCATTCATCGACCATCACCTTAGCATATCCTTCGAATAGGAAAAGTTGAGTCGGGTTTAGTAGGATAAACC
>JAHIAM010007983.1:0-14451 GCA_021605205.1 Aegilops longissima | reverse complement strand
CGCCGGATTGGTTTGTGGAGGCGGTGATTGTACTTCCACCGCAAGGGCTACAGATGCTCTTCGCTCGGAGAGGGTGTATATTTCGTTGACTGTTAGGACCCCGGTGGTCCTGCTATCTTGAGCTTGAGGCATGCGAGTGTGGTACCGCATTGAATCTAGCGAATGTGTTCGTCTGAGCAAAGGCGTGGTAACCATCATGAAAGGGACGATATCAAGATTAACTCTTCGCTTCGGAAGTTATCCGGAGATCCAAGACCACTTCATCGTTATAGAGCCTGCAACGGCCTCTACTTCTAGTTATCACACCTTTAAAGGTGGTTTTGGTGGGCTTGATCTCTGAAGGGTCGATGCCCATTTTGGCGATTGAGTCCTCGATAAAGCAGGTTCAGGCTATCGCCACCGGCCCATAAGGACTCGCGTGAGGTGGAATCCATCGACACTGGGTTCTAGGACCTGTCGGTGTACTAGAATAGGGGTACCCTAGTATCCCAACTCGCACGGGCAGTTGCAGCACTAAGGCAAGGCTTGCCGGTGACCGCCAAGGTCCTCCGTGGTTCCTTTGGAGCCATTCAAGAACAAAGTATTTTGTTAAGGAGACAAGGCCCCGCAAGAGGAGCTTGCCGGAAGGCCAACCAAGGCATTCAGGAACTTGCCGCTGACGCCACGCACGCCCCGCAAGGCCCGGCGAAGCGATAAGCTTCCGGACGCCGATAAGCTTCCGGACACGACGAGACAACGATCCGCGCAAGCTACCAATCAGACCTGCACTCCAAGACATCCACTAACGTGTCGCCTCGACCTTTCCTGCCAAGGTGGCAAGAGGCTATGCGGCCAGCGGCTGGTGTGGCAAGCGGCAAGGACAAGATTGCCATCGCCAGTGGCGCAAGTGGCGCCCGACGGTCCCTCGCTTGTAACGTTAGGGCGATGAGACGGGCATTTAATGCCTTTGTCCCCTGCCGGGCCGGTTAAGGTATGATACATCGACAGGTACCGAAATGCAGCTGTACCAAACACCCCTTTTCCACTTTTACCCTTGTTCACGCTAAGCCACCTGTCAGACCCTCGAAAGCATATAAAAGGAGGCCCATGCGTAATGTAGAGGGGTTCGAAGGTTCAAGCGTGAAACACTCACGCCGGTCTCGCTAGTATATAGTAGCATCTGTGAGCACTGTGGCGCCTTTAGCAAGAAACTCAATACACCCAGACATGCAAAGAAGAGGAGTGTTATCTCTCCGAGAGCCCGTTGGGTAAACTGTTGTAGGCCGCCGATCGCTTTCGTCATGCGACTTCCCGCCCTCACTGAACCGAAGGCGTTCTTCGTCCGCCGCCCCATAGGTGTTTGCAGGGACGACCACCGCCCCAACATCTTTGGCGCGCCGTAGGGGGCGCCGAAGTTTGTGTGAACTCTGATCCGCTGGCCCACACGAAGCTAGATTCATCATCTTCATCGACATGCCATCGGGAAGAAGGCTTCTGCGGCGGCAGATGCCCATCCACCGAACCCACCACCACCATAGCAAACGGGTGGTGGGGTAGACGCCGGGCGAAGAGCGGATCGCCGACGTAGGGAGTCTACGCTGCCGCCAGAGTCCAAGCGACAAGGCTGCGCAGACCGCGCCTCAGACATGCACCGCTCCTGCCTCAGGAGGCGCGAGATCGACAACGCCATGGTATTCACAACGCCATACGCTCGTTGACCAAGATCGACTCTGGAGGATCTCGGGATGCTCAAGCACCAGTGCTGCGCGCAACATGCAGGCGCTGAAGTGAGGCATCGGTCGCCGACGGGATATCGCCCTTCTATCATAGTTAGAAGTCCGAAGTATTGGTCCGCGCCTCAAGGCCTGCTCGGCCATCGCGCCAACCACTACCCGCAGAAGCTTTGGCGAGAGCTCAATCGCTCCTAGATTACCCTCCAAACAAGCCGACAAGGTTCGGCGAATGGAGGTGCCACCAGTCTCAGTCGCATCACCTTTCGCTTAACGGCTAATTCCCCTGCAACCAAGTGCATATCGCCGTTGCGGGTAAGTGACTGCCAGCACGAGCCGATGGCGACGTAGACCTGTGGGGGTGCAACCACCATGCACCTCCGCTCAAGGCCAAGATCGCCGACCACCGGATCTAATTTACAAACGACTTCACTGCTGGCATCATCAGATCCATGAGCTCGCCGCGATCACGCCAAGTTCTTCAATTAACGACAGCAAGAAGACGCCGAACTCGTGACGAGCAATCAAGAGAAGCGCGAAGGCCAATCCGGCCAGCGCTGGCTGGGCCTCTCGCTGACATGCATGAGCCAGGGAAATCCAGCAACTTAGACGCTGCACAGAGCTCTATGCCCGGGCCGGCTAAGTGTGCACAGGCCGAGGAAGGAGGAGACTCCCGTGAGAGAATATGCAAGTGTGCAGCAGGAGGATCTGAGAGTGAGGAGGCTGCCCCTGCAAAGAAAAGTCCGCGGCGGAACAACAGGAAGAAGAAAGGCAAAGATGTGCTAGTTGTTGAGCAGTCCGCAACGGAGGTGGCGCCAAGAAAGCCAAAGTTGGTAGCTCCGCAAGGAGGTTGCCGCAGCACCAAAAAGGCTGAATACGAGCGACGCGACAAGGAGAAGGCCCAGAAGGTGCCGGAGGAGCTAGCAAGAAACGCCTGCCGGGAGGACGCCGCAAGGCCAAGCAAATGCAAGGAGACAGACTCTCCCGCCGCCGATAAGGATGAAGATGACGACGACGATGAAGACATGGATGATGACGAGACCGATGAGCAGGAGTTCCGTAGAAGCCACAGAGGTCTTGTGCGTTGACGGCGGTGCTCTCAGATACTTCACACCGCCAACTCAAGCAAAGGATGCGGAAGTCAATGCGCGTAACCATCCGCCGAGTCACGCAAGCCTCTGAATGGTCCAAAGACGCCTATCATCTTTGATATTGAGGACCACCCTGATCGTGATAATCATGGGTCGGGTGCTTGCCGATGTTGGTTTCACCAACTATCCGCAACCTCAAGGTCACTAAGATGCTAGTTGACGGCGGGCCGGCTTGAACCTGATCTCCTCCGCGGTACTCCGTAAACTCCAGATCCCCGATGGCGAAGCTCAAGAGACCGCACATTCCAAGGAATCAATCCGGAAGGAGCAAGTCAAGGGAAAGATCACGCTGCCGGTGACATTTGGCAGCGAAGTTGAACTTCAGGACCGAGAGGGTCACTTTGACGTTGCTGATTTTCCATTGCCTTACAATGGGATACTTGGTCGCCCAAAGACTCGCCAAATTCATGGCAGCCTCTCACTATGCATACAACATGCTCAAGATGCCAGCCCGATAAGTGTCATCTCTGCCCCTCGGCGACAAGAAGGATGCTCTTATCTCGCCGACAAGATCTACCGGAAGCAAAGAGCCGCAACAGATCGCAAGTCACTTGCCGCTGAAGCTCCCGGGCGAAGAAGAAGACCAAGTCCGCAAGAGTTCTCGATGCCCACTCCGCAAGCGCACTCTTCGGAGTGCTGCGCCACCGCCGAGGACGCACCATCGAGCTCCACCGCAAGTGTAAGAAGACGATGGCAGCTCCACCAGAGACCAAGAAGGTGTCCGCCAAGGAGGACGGCACCGGTGGTACCTTCACCATCGCGCCACTCTCGACCCTAAATAGGAAAGCGCGCCGCTGCTTTCTCATGGGCGAACGCCGACGTGTTTGCATGGCAACCGCCCGACATCCCCGTGTTCCTGTGAAAGTAATTGAGCACCATCTTGCCGCCTCGTCCTCATGCGCGCCCGCCAAGCGTAAAGTCGAAGGTGCAAAGGAGCGCCAAGAATTCATCGCAGAAGAAATCAAGAAATTGGAAGCAGCAGCCTTGTCGAGGAGTGCTCCATCCTACGTGGTTGGCCAATCCGTAGTCGCGCAAGAAGGCAAACGGAAATGGAGGCTTTGTATCGACTTTACCGATGTTAATAAAGCTTGTCCCAAAGACCCATTTCCTTTGCCGCAGACGACCAGATTGTTGACTCCACGGCCGGATGTGACTTGCTTTCATTTCTTGATGCATACTCAGATACCATCAGATCTTCATGGCGTAAGAGGATGAGGAGAAGACCGCATTCATCACCCCATGTGGCACATACTGCT
Organism: Aegilops longissima; assembly: GCA_021605205.1. NCBI lineage: Eukaryota > Viridiplantae > Streptophyta > Magnoliopsida > Poales > Poaceae > Aegilops > Aegilops longissima. The sequence continues at coordinate 10,335 of JAHIAM010007983.1, read as the reverse complement.
TTGTACGGATGCCTTTCGTTTAAAGAATGCTGGTTCAACATTTGCAAGAGTAGTCCATGACGCTTTTGAGCCGCAAATGCACGTAAATGTGGAAGCCTACATGGATGACATAGTGGTCAAGAGCAAGGACAAGGCGACTCGATTCAAGATTTAGACGAAACCTTTGCAAATCTGCGCAAGATCAACCTCAAGCTCAACCCCGAGAAGTGTGTGTTTGAGTCCCTCCGCAAGCTTCTCGGTTCTTCGTGGTCTCAGCGGGAATTGAAGCCAATCCCGACAAGATCAAGGCCATTGAGCAGATTGAAGCACCAAAGCGCCAAGGATGTACGAAGACTTGCCGGCTGCGTAGCTGCTCTCAAAGAGGTTTATCTCTAGGTTCTGCTGAAGGCTACTCGCCATTTTTCAAAATATTGAAAAAGGCAGGTCCAATGAAATGGACTCGAAGCGGAGGCTGCGCTGCAGACTTAAAGAGATACTCTGTCCTCCACTCAACACTTGTCGCACCTAAGCCACAAGAGAAGTTGCTGCTATATAGCGGCAACCAATCAAGTGGTTAGTGCTGCTTAGTAGCGGAGAGGGAGGCGGATGATGAGCCAGCAACCACGGCAGATGCATCCAATGACAAGCAAGGGACTTCACCGCAAGCTCGTCCCGACAAAGATGGATCTCAGCAGCGCAGTGAGAAGATGCGAAAAGAATGGTGCAGCGCCTAGCCATTTTGTCGGCCCTTCCGCAGGGGCTAGGTCAAGGTACTGTGTGCAGAAATTGCTTTTCGCCTTCTCATGGCCTCGAGAAAGCTGCGCCATTACTTCCAAGCACATGAGATCACAGTCGCCACTGCTTCCATGAAGAGGATACTGCAAAATCCGTAGCAACAGCAGGATTGTCGAGTGGGCACTGGAACTGTCAAGCTTTGGCCTCAAGTTTGAGAGCACTTCAACTATCCAAAGCAGAGCATTGGCAGAGTTCATAGCAGAATGGACGCCAACACAAGATGAAGAAATTCCAGAAACGAGCATCCCCGTCAAGGAAGCAAGCAAAGAGTGGCTGATGTACTTTGATGGTGCCTTCTCGCTGCAAGGCGCCGGTGCGGGCGTGCTACTTGTTGCACCCACCGGAGAGCACCTCAAGTACGTAGTCCAGATGCACTTTCCCAAGGAGCAAGCAACAAACAATACCGCAGAGTATGAAGGTTTGCTTGCCGGTCTCAGGATCGCAGTAGACCTTGGGATCAAGAAGCTCATTGTCAGGGGTGACTCACAGCTTGTCGTCCGCCAAGTGAACAAGAATTATCAGAGTCCGTTGATGGAAGCTTATGTTGATGAAGTGAGAAAGCTAGAAGAGCACTTTGACGGCCTACAGATGGAATATGTTCCAAGAGCTCGTAACGACATTGCCGATGGCTCGTCAAGTGCGCCAGACTTAAGTTACCTGTGGAACCAGGGATCTTTGTGCTCAAGCTGACTCAACCGTCTCAGAACGCCATCAACGGATGAACAAGAAGAGGAAGTTGATTTCGGTGACTATTTTCCCAGCAGAGCTCCCCAAGCCGCCGCCAAGAAGGTCCCCAAGATCAACACCAAGAGTGCCGAGGAGCAGTCTGCCCGGACAAGCCCTAGGGTTTGTTCCATGAAGCGCACGCCCCGACAAGTTTTGCTCCGCAAGCTTGCCGGGAACGCAAGCTCCGCCGAGCCGCAGGTTCTCGCCAGAGAAGCGGATGTTCCCAGCAGCAGATGTGCCTTTAGTCCTTGTTGTCGAGCCGCAAGCTCCAAAGATGGGCACAAAGAGATTGTCCATTTCCTTCAGACAGAGAACTTCCCAAGAGCAAGAAGAAGCGGAAAGAGTAGCCCGGCAGTCAAGTATGTACCAGTTTGTCGACAACACACTGCATGTAAGAAGACTCAACGGTGTGAAATTGAAGTGTATTCACCGAAGATGGACAAAAGCTGTTGGCAGAGATACATGGAGGCATATGTGGTCACCACATTGGCGAAGAGCACTTGCCGCAAAGCTGCCCCGCAAGGTTTCTTTTGGCCGACAGCCTCCAGATGCAACCGCACAAGTAACCAAGTGTGAAGCGTGCTGGCCCATTCCAAGCAGATACACCAGCCAGCTCAAGCTCTCCAGACGATCCCTTTATCCTCGCCATTTTCGGTCCGGGGCTCGACATCCTCGGCCCTTTCCCCGAAGTTGTCGGGGCTTTGAGTACTTGTACGCTGTAATCGACAAGTTCACAAAGTGGCCGGAAGTGGAAGCAGTGAGGAAGGTGACAAGACAACAGCAAGCAAGTTCTTCAGTCGATTGTTTGCCGCTTCGATTCCTAACAGATCATCACCGACAACGGCACGCAATTCACGAGCCGCACCTTCATGCAAGACGCCCAAGATCTTGGCGCCAAGGTCTCGCTTCGCTTCGCTTGCTCATCCGAGAAGTAACGGTCAAGCGGAGAGGGCAATGCTGAAGTGCTGCGCGGGCTCAAGACCAGGACTTTCGACAGCTGCACAAGTGCGGAAGAAACTGGATTGAGGAGCTGCCGGTGGTTCTTTGGTCGATCAGACGACGCCAAATCGAGCCACCGCCGCACACCTTTCGCCTAGTCTATGGAGCAGAGGCAGTTCTCCCACGGAACTCAGATACGGGTCACCTCGAGTGCTCGCTATGATGAGCTTGAGCAAGAGCAGCTATGCATAAGATGACGCGCTGCCTTGAGGAGGACCGCCTTCAGTCATTGACGAGCTGCTCGATATCAGCAAGCTTTGCGCCGCTACCATAGCCGCAGTTAATGCCGAAGTCTCGAGGAAGGCGACCTTTGTTCTTCGCTGCTCAGTCCGCCAAGAATTCCAACAAGTTGACGCCAAGTGGGAAGGCCCTTACCGGGTGAAACGAAATCACTAGGCCCGGCGCTGTCCGCTTTGAGACCGAAGATGGCATTCCGTGAGCAACTCCTCGAACATTGAGCATCTTCGTAAGTTTTACTCAGAGGGCGCGTTGCCGAACCTGTTCCGCAACCACCTTTTGTACAAGTCTTGCCGATGTTGCATGTAATCCTTTGTACAAAGCCGGGCGCAGACCCCGCATAAGTAAAGCTCATGTGCTCCGCACATCTTGTCAATTTCATGCTTTCTACTTTTATTTTGCATGCATTATCCGACACTTTGTGCAGCACCTACCCGTATAAATAACGAGCCATAAGGCTCCATATCTTTATTTTCTTCTTTCTTTCTCAAAGAAAGGAAGGTTCCTCGCCCACAAGTTTGCCGGGGAAAGGAGAAGATAATGGTGTGGACCAAGCGCCGCTCGAGGAAGTTTCGCTTTACCGAAGCAAACGACAAAAAGCTAAGTTGCAAAGTTTGAGCAATCAGTTTTAAATTTTAAGTTATCTTCCTCGAACGACTCGCATTTTGTATGGAAAACTCAGCGCGGAGGAACCAACTCAGTAGCTAGTTGCGCCTTACTTTGTTTCGAGTCCGCTCAACAACTTAAGTGAGCTGCGATTAGTTGCATAAGGTTTTTGTCGGTATGGCACCGCCAAAGAAGTTGCCGACGTCTCAAGACTCAGCGCACATGCAAAGGTGCCTCACACCGACAAGTTCCCTAAAAGCGAGGGCAAAAAACATACAAAGGAAGGAATCAAGTAAAGGAAATAACATAGCAATCACTACCCGAAATAGAGTTATATTACAAGATAGCTTGTCGCAGCTCTAATAGATTGTTCTCATAACATGACCAGCAAATGATAAGGAAAAGAGAAAACGGCGCCTAATCTACGCGATCGCCATCAACCCTCTTGATCCCGCCACCTTGTCCACAATGGTGCGATAAGGGTCTTGAGCGCCCACATCAGCATCCGCGGCAAGGACTTGAGGACGCTTGGTGAGGTTGAGGCCTGATTGCGGAAGGCCACCTTCATCAAGACCTTTTGAAGAGCTCCCAAGCAGATCCGGGCGCGACTCGCCGGCCAGCTGCTTTGGGATCTCTTCCTGAGTCGCTGGAGGGCCGCCGCCACGCCTTTGAAGAACAAGCTGAGCTTATGCCGGGTTGAGGTGCTCATCGGAGGAATACCCAAGATCCTCCATCCCCATTCACGCGCCAGCTCCCCCGATGATGGCTGCAGCAAGATCCACGAGACCTCGGTCCAAAGGCTCCACATTCTCCCTAAGACGTTCTCGGGCGGTAGCAGATCGCCAAAGAACGCCTGCCGGCCTTGATCTTCTCCTTCAAGGCCACCTCCGTCCCCCCGGGCGCCCACCCAATAGCCTCGAGTCAAGGTGGTCAGCTTCAACTCAAGATCTGCGCGGAGTCCTTGGCGGCGCTTAGCTCCTTGCTCCTCGCGGCGAGACGGCCCTGCAGCTCGCCAAGAGTGTAGGCGCCCTCACGCCATGCTTGAGTGCAGCAAGCTCTCACCGCCTCCTTGAGATTGGCCTCCACTGCGCCACCTTCTGCCTCCAGCCTCCTTCTTGGCTCTTTCACTGCCTGCAAGCATCCTTTGCTTCCTTGAGAGCCCCCGCCAAATGTTTGTTCACGCTGCTGCAAGATCCTCCTCGTGGCTGTCAAGATTAACCTTCCTGCGCGCCAACTTCGCCTTCCTGCAGCAGACATTTTTCGCGCAAGTCACGCTGTCTTTCACCAACCTTCTCGAGGAGGAAGGCTTTGCGCTTCCTCGGCGAGTTGCTCGCTTCCTCCTCGCTAAGGGACCGGAGAGCTCTCTGATTGAGGCACCGAGCTCCTTCGCTTCGATGTCTGCGCCGCCACGACAACAAGCGCTCGGGATTCCGGCTATTTGTCGGGCGCTGAGCTGAGCGACAAGCTTCCGGAGCAGCTGCTTCTCAGCTCGCTCACAATGCTGCCGGCATGGTCGACCAACACTAGCCAATGGAGGCGAGCAACTCTTCATCAAAGGTCCTCTCGACCGTACTGGAGCTCGAGGCCGGGGAGCTTGATGAAGACGCCATCGCCGGGCCTTCAATAGGCGCCTGGCTGGGGCTCGAGCTCTGGACACAAGAAGAAGCATGGGGATCTATGGCCGAAGGCCAGACGCGTTGCTGCGGCCTCGGCCGCTGGGCGATCGGCTGACCTCGCCAGCTTCGCGGCGCTGGCGGCCTTCGCCAAGGGCTCGTTGCCGCCATTTTTCTTCGATGGCGGCATCAAGCAAAGATTGCTGGCCCTCCTCTCTGCCACCTTGGGTTCCATTGGCTCAGGGCAGATGGATCCCACGACCAAAAGAAAGAAAAGTCAGCAAATATTCAAAAGAAAATCAGAAGATCGAAGAACACAAGGAAGTTTTCAAGCCAGGGATTACCCGTGCTAGGGTCTACATGCCATGGTCTCCGCCACGGGATCGCGGGCTGACCTTGCCGGAGAGCTGTCCCTTGCGGAGAAGTCTCCCTTGCCGAGAACGCCCTTGCCGGGAATCCTCCCTTGGCGGTGTAGTCGAAGCAGATGGCCTGCCGAGCGGCCCGAGCACCTCGATGAGGCTGCTCTTCCTACACAAACCAACAATCGATATCAAGAAAGAAAGAGCACCATGCATGCCTAACAGCAGGAAAGTAAACCATGTACTTACTGCTGGGGCTGCTTTGAGGAAGAGTTGCCGGGTCCGCAAGGTGATCCCTGACACGCCTCCTGTCGCGGTGGGTTCGCCCTCGGCGAAGATCACCGACCTTGGCTCTCTTCGACGCTCGGGCCAGCGCCCGAAAAGGAATGCGTCAAAGTGAAGCAGATCAGATACAAGACAAAGCAACAAATTGAAGAACTACAAGCACGGCAAAGAATCTTACTCTTCTTCGCCCTCGCTGAACTAAGCGCGAGAGATCAATCTGGCTCGCCTCCAAAGGCGACGAGGCGGAGGATGGGTTCCCTTGGCCACTTAGGGAGCGAAGCTGGTCTCGGGAGGGCCTCGCTCCGCTGCCGAGCGGGCGTGAGGTGCTCCTGCAACGGTGTTGCCGGTGGAGCGGTGTCGCACGGGCGCACGGCTGTTGGGTCTCGCTCGCCACCCCGCTACGCTCTCGCCTTGCGGAGACGCCTTTCTTGGTGGAGCTGGGGCTCCGCCACGACAAGCTATCTGAAGGTGGGAGGAGGCGCCCCGGTTCGCTTGACTCAGCTTCGCCCGACAAGCTCTTCCTCACCGCAAACTCCTCGCCGACAAGGCTTGCCGCCTGCCTCGCCGCCTCCACGGTGAACTCGAACCGCCACGGCAGCTGCTGCTGCCGCTTCTTCCAACTCGTGGCGAGCGCTGCATCTCATCATCGGTGGTGTCTGGGTGAGGCTTTTCGTTCATCGGGCGGACCGGCACTTCTACCAAGTCTCAAAGAACTCCCGCTGACGACGTCCGTTCGCAGTTTGCCAAGTTGCGATAATTCCATGCGAGTCGCACAGGGCATCATTGCATGGATGCGGTCGAGCGAGGAATTGTTGCACAGCCGAACGACACCTCGGCAACCTGAACATTTCGGGATGATCAGGATCGGGCTTGAACAGCTCCAAGAGCATCGCGGCCCAGTTCCAAGACGGTGAAGTTGAAGTTGAGGCCCGGCAGCCTCATGATATCTCGCCGATCTCGAACTCCGCTGGTCTCCTCCTCTCCGCAGGGGGTGATCGGCGCAAAGAAAGTCTGCGCCTAACGGTGCATACGGTGAGCCCGCAAGCCCGAGGCGCAGGATCCGGTGACGGCAATCTTCAACCTAGCATCTTCCGGGCCACGTTGTTCAATCGCTGCCAAGACTATTGGGGTTTGCGCAGCGGTAAATGGCTGCGGTTCTCCTCGACAATCCAGCACCACGTCTGCCTCCATTCCTCCCACTTGCTGCGGAGCTCCCCTCCAGATAAGCTTCCTTCTTGCCAACTCGAGATCCAAGCGATTCCTCCAAGAAGAGGCTCCTCTCTCAACTCGGCATAAAGAAGTGGCGGAAAAGAGCTATGTTTGGATAGATTCCGACAAAGTTTTCGCAGAGATGTGCGAAACTGCCATGGTCGTAACAGCATTGGGGGTGAAGTCAAGGAGGCGGAACCCAGAGGTGTTCATAATATCACGTAAAAACTCAGAGAAAGGCGGCAGAAAGCCTGCAATAGAAGAACAGCGCGGAAGAAGGGATATCTGCTCGAGCGCCCGGCGCAGCTGGGAGTACTTCATGCGCGGATGCGCCGCCTCGGCCGACAAGAAGAGGTAGTAGTACTCTCGATCTTTGGCGAGCTGAGGGGGGAAGATTGCCGCCTTTTCGAAGCGCATGAGCAAGGCCGGCCGATTTCACGGCCTTCCCTTATCGGCTCGAGCCATGGCGAAGGTGGTGGGGAGACCGACGGGGCAGGTGGGTGGCGGATGGGGGCGGAGCGCCTGCTCTTTTCAGCCTTGGGAAGAAGGGGGAGCGACGAGGTTTTCGAGATCGGACAAGCAACAGCGAGATGGGCAATGCCCCTGCTTCTGCTTATAAAGAGGGAGGGGCAGGCTCTGCCTTCCGAATAAATAAACCACGACGATCTCTCCCACGACGCCAGATTCGGACGCTGCGCTGCTCGTGGACGCATGGTGGGTCCGGAGTGAGTTACGGCAGAACCCAGCCGCGAAAGTGCCTGTGTTCGTTTTGGCCTGGCCCAACAGCGCACGAGGTGGCTCCAGTTCGGCTCTCGCGTGTACTAGAGTAGGGTACCTAGTATCCCAACTCGCGCATCGGCAGCTGCAAAGACTGACTGGCAAGGCTTGCCGGTGACCGCCAGGTCCTCCGTGGTTCCTTTGGAGCCATTCAAGAACGGCATTTTAAGCCAAGGAGATAAGGCCCCGCAAGAGGAGCTTGCCGGAAGGCCAACCAAGGCATTCAGGAACTTGCCGCGACGCCACGGCCCCGGCAAGGCCCGGCGAAGCGACAAGCTCCGGACGCGATAAGCTTCCGGACACGACGAGACAACGATCATGGGGCGCTTTTGCCGCGAAGCTACCAATTCAGACCGGCTCCAAAGACATCCACTAACGGTCGCTCGACCTTCTCCCAAGGTGGCAAGAGGTCAGGCCCGCGAGCGCGGTGGGCAACCGCCGACAAGATTGCCATCGGGCAAGCGGTGGCGCCTCGACGGTCCCTGCTTGCACCGCTTGGGGCGACGAGACGGGAATTTAATGCCTTTGTCCCTCGGCCGCCGTGGTTAGGTATGATAATCGCATGTAGCTATACCAACCGCAATCCTTTTTCCATTTTTACCCTTGTCTACGCTCCACCGGCCGGAGACCCTTGAGCATATAAAAGGAGGCCCATGCGCAACGAGGGGGGGGTTCAAGGTTCAAGGCGTAAAACACTCACGCTTAGGTCTCGTTAGCCTGGTGTGTATCAGCACCTGTGAGCTCCCTAGCAAGAACTCAATACACCGCATAGCAGCAAGAGGAGTGTAATTCCTGAGAGCTCCGGTTGGGTAAACTGCTCGTGCTTCCCGACCGCTTTCGGCGATCTCCGCCCGCCAACCGAAGGGGCTCGTCCCGTCCCATTGGTGTTCGTGGGTCGATCAGCTTCCCGACAAGGATGGCTGCGCTGTTGTTCCGCCGCTATGCGTCTATTATGTCGGGCTTGCCGCTATTGTCGCGCCATCCGGAGTGCCGAGCGGCGAGTTGCCGCGAGCCAACCAGCTGTCCTCGCCGCAAAAGCGGGTCATTAGTTTTGTGAGAGCTGCCATGGACTTGATTTTCCCCGGCCGAGGTGTCGCGGCGACTCCACGGATATTATGCTTAAAAGCCGCCACGGCTTCGGGCCTCGATAGTCGACTATTTGGTTCTTTTAGTTAGGAACCGATTCCGAACTTCGCCTACCTCCGGTTGTTGAGTAATGTGGCTCAGGTCATCGGCGTTCAGCGGTCGCCATATGTGCCCTGGAAGTTGTCGAGGAATGCGCCTTCCGATTTTCCCAACCGCCAATGGAATTTGCGTGCTATTTAGCCGGTTCGGGCGGGTCCTTTGACCTTAACGGGAAGATACTTGATGGCATGTAGGTCGCCTCCAAGGGCCATGTGAATGTGGAGAAGGAAATCTTCAATCCATACTCGCGGGTCTCGTAGCTATCATATGATTCCCTAACCTGTAAACATCGTGTCCTTTGCCTCCTGTTACCATCCGCCTTTAGACGCACAGCCGGGACCCCAACCCGAGATCCGCTGGTTTTGACAATCGACATTGGTGCTTTCATTGAGAGTTCCACGTGCCGCCGCCATAAGGAAGGATGTCTTGTCTCGCTGTCGGCGACAGCATCACCTCCGAGGAGCCTCGCGTCGGCCGCATCTCCGCCAGGCGAGTTCGCATGACCGCCTGCTCGTCATGTGCGCCGACGATGACTTATCGGGTCATCGAAAACAGCCTCCACGCCGGCTCAGAATTTTCCGAGCAGATGCATCCATGGAGCTCTTCCCTAAACAAGCTCTTTGACCACAAAGGCCGCTTTGGGGAGTCATTACGACTATGATCGATCGGGCTTAAACCCCACCAGAGGAGATTAACTCTCCACGGTCACCCATCGAGAAGCGGTGGTGGAGGAACAATGCGGTAATTTTCCTCAATCTTGAGGACAAGCTATGTCCGGATTCCAGAGCTCTCCGAGCCGGATACCTGTGCACGGAACGACATCCCCTAAGCCTTGAACGTAGAATCAGCAAGGCTGACTATCGGGCAACATCCGGGAGCCCGAACCTCCAAGATCGGAAACTCCCATGCCCCCGGTCGCGATCGGGTCAGGTTCAACTTAAATCCACCCACCCACCCAGATACAAGCGATCTCTCCCTCATTAGACAAGGGCCCCAGGAAACAGTACATAACTATTTGGCCAGATTCCTCCTTGTAACGAACAAGGTCAAGGGCAGTCGAGAGGAAGACGCAATTTCATTCTTCTACAATAATTGCACGGACAAGGGAATCTCTAACGCCATAAGCCAGAACATAGCACACTTCACGACTTGTCGCCATAGTACGGAAGTATCATGGCGATGGAGAGGCGGGAAAATCGAACAGAAGTTTTGGGATAATCCGCTTTGGCTAAATACCCAGTCCGAACCAAAAGGGTGCACCCCGTAAGTCACCCGATTCAATCACAAAAAGCAAAAGCCACTACAAGGCACAGAACTGTATTGAGGGATGGCTTAACGGACTCGCAAAATTCACAAGACGGTGGATACCACACCAACGCACAACATTAGAGCTTGTTGGGTACCCAGGAAAGAGCGGCAGGATCTCCTCATTCAAACACCGCAAGCAAATCCCGAATTACAATATGGTCTTAAAGTCTTTAGACATTCCAAAAATAGGCGGCGCACCCGTAGCCTTGCCGAGATCGCAAAGGCAATAAACCATGGAGCGAACCACCCTTAATTTC